>LUKR01000360.1:2292-21481 GCA_019395275.1 Puccinia brachypodii | reverse complement strand
TGAGAACTAGACTATAACCACACCTGTTATAGTAAAGTTGAAATAAATATACTATAACAATACTATACCAATGAATGTAAAGTATAGACCCATTTTTGCTTTAACTAAATTATAAGAATATATGACACCAATTGAGATTCTTTAGTATGCCTCATAGTATATTCTTAAACATGACTTTGAGTATTTTGAAACCTTTGGAAAGTTTTGATGATTGAAGTATTACAAAAACAATATTCATTTTTTTTTGGACAGAGTTTCTATATGTTATGGATTGAAATGGAAGGCAAAAATGAGAGAATAATAATTGAGTTATTGATTGTTTGTATGTGGGTGAGGAAAGGATTACATCATTTGAATATCATTCACTTCATAACTTGAGAAGCTGTTTTTTTTTGTTATTGAAGTATGAGCTTGAACCTTTATAGGGCCAGAAATGCAACCCTCAAACAGCCCAAATCTACACTACAATGTGTTATAGACCCCTGGGAATTACTGCCATTTTATTTTCAGGCCAAAAAAATAACTATTGCTGCTATTCTTTTTGCAGGGACATAGGTTGTTTGAAGTAAAAATGTGCTATGAATCAAAATGAATTCCCACACAGCCCTTCATACAAGCTTGAGAGAACAAACAGGGTTCTGTTTTTTGGCCTTGCCTTTAAGGGTAGATTTTAGTGCTGCATGAAAAGATTTTCATAAATGTGTCCTCTCATATCATCTAATTTACTGTGATCTCAAGACTTTAAAGATAATTGCAACAATCAAACAATATGGAATCTTCCCTAATAAAATTGAATTCTGAAAGAGTTTCTATTCACTGGTCAAAAGACTCAATTATAATCTACAATTTATCTTTCTTTTCTTTTTCTGCTTGGTTTTATGATCTCTTGATTCCTCATTCACACATATACATACATAAAGTTGAGACTCTTCTCTCTTATAGATATTAATAAATTATTGAATGATTGACTTGATATTTCACACCAAAACATTAAAAATGTTAATTGAATGAGACCATGATTCAAGATGACCAATTCCAAAGAGTTTTCAAATAACAAAATCAATCAATACAGTTAAAATAGTATAATATGTTTAAGCAGTAGTAGAGTGAGTTTTAGGTTTATATACAATACTATGTAAGTCCCCATCCTTGCCAGCTTTACCATCAACCATCCACTGAATAAGAGTACTCCAATCCTCCTGTTTGGGGGCTCTAACAAATTTGGATAATAGATCTTGTTTATGATAAGCTAAAGAGATGATAGTGATGATGATATCTGCAGTCAACCCAGTTAAAGGAGAAGGTAGTAAAGAAGGGTTGGTGAATGAATGGTATCTATATGGAGTACCATTTATCCATTGAAGATCTTTACTTGAATGGATTAGAGTGGAAGTAGTAGATTGATCTAAAGAAGTTTCTGTCAAAGAGTCTAAAATATCTTGAAGTTTTAAGTGGAAAATTGCTGATACTTCATCTTCATTGGCTTTAAGTTGAGTAAGGAGATGTGCTGGTGAATGTAAGTAAATAAATATTACTGGATAAACTATTAGTAAGTTCCTGGATAAAAAAGGTGACAATGTTCCTAGATATCCGTAGTTGGTGGTGATGTTTTGGATAGGTAAATTGATTTCTTCATTGGCTTCTCTGAGCTGAAAATTTTATCAATCATGTTAAAAACTTGAGTTAGAAGAGATTTTTTCTATTGGGGTAGTTAACATAAAATTACTTACTGCTGTAAATATTACAGTTGGATCTGTTGAGTCAACTCTTCCACCTATAAAAGCAATCCGATTAAGAGATTTATCGATAGTGTTGATGATTTTGTATATGTTACTTACCAGGTAAAGCAGTATCACCTAGAAATTCGATGACAATCACTATGACAATATACATACAGAGATTGAATCAACTTGAATTGAACTGAGACTAACCTGGATGAGAACTAAGTTTTTTGGAACGGGTAGTTAGAGTGACTGATAACTCTCCAGTTTCAGGTACCAGATGAAGTAAGACTAATACAGCAGCAACGCCATTGGAAGGTAATGATCTGTGTGTGTATGTCAGTCTCTTTTTCAAAACAAAAATCTAATAATGAAGTTGATGAGCTTACTCTAGATCAATCTCTGGATCAGTGAGTTGAGCTAGTTGAGTGAGAGCTTGCCAGGTGTGAGGAGTTGCATGTTCTTTCAACTGAGTGATAAATTAGAAGCAATCAGTATTTTCCAGGTTGAGTGAAAGTAGCTGTGTTGAGTTTACGTGGGGACTATCGAATCCTTTGGATGGGGTGGTCGCTGCTGTGTCCATGGCCGGGTGGAGCGGAAAAACGAAAAGATGCTCAGCCAGCATCGACGGGCACTGCTGCTGGTCCTGCTCAGGCCACAACACCAGCAACAGCAGCACTGCTACTACTACTTCCATCCCACCGAACGCACACCAGCAGGTCAGTAGTAGTTCCGATTCACTGGGGTAGAGACAGTTTGGCTGATATCCATTCACTGCAGCCATCCACAGACCAGCACAGTCGATCATCGATAGGAATCCGACGAGGAAACTGATCGGGGCAGCGACGACCAGGAGAGCTTTGGAGCGAGATCTGGTGAACCTGCTACAAGCACTAGGACACTCTCTGCCGATACCATCTTCACTCACATCGACCACCGTCATCAACAGCAATAGTAACGCTCGATCGCCTATTCTTAATGGGGCCGATTTCGATAGCATTCGGGATCACCAACCGGCACTCTTCTCGACCTTATCGCCTCGCTCTTTGGCTCTCTTTATTCGTTATATCTTGGCCTCTAGATTCGACTCGTTCACTCTTAAATTAATCCAAGATATTGATCGTCAACTTTCATCGGTTTTCGATACTCAACAACAGATCTTAATTTTCCAAATCTTGATCGGTTTATCTCGTACGAAAAGACAATGGTTAACGACTGAAGATAAAGAATTACTATATGTATCAGATAAAGCGGTCTCGAAATACTTTGAAAGACTCCTTGAACTTCATAACCGATCCCCCGATTTTCAGTTGTCGTTAATGTTAGGTCCAGAAGACTTGCGATGTGTAATGCGCTCCTTGAGGAGATCTAATCATCATTTGGTTTGGGACCATAATCTGGTCCGACAGATTTGGCAAGAAATCATCAAGACTGAATCAAATGATAATCGAAGAAGAACGAATGCAAGATTAGGAGTTCGATCAGTTCTTCATTGGATTAGCGGTAGTAGTAACAATAGTATCACTTGTCAAGAAGAAGGAAAAAGTCTTAAATCCCAACAACTCTCGCCTGGGATGTGGTCATTATGTTTACAGGTATGGTCACAACTACTAGAATGGGAAGAGATAACGAGCGAAGACCTAACGAGCGCAAGTATCGACCACGAACAAACCAATGTACTTTCACCAGCAGACCAAGCGATCCTAACCATGCTCTCGCCGATCATCCGGTCAGCATCAAGACGATATGCCAGTGACCCGTTAAACAGAGACAATGCGAAATTATTCAAGAACGGTTGTGAGGCGCTCCAACTACTTATGAAACGATCCGCTTCTTCTTCAGAGAGCGTCTCAAGTACAGTCGAAGAACTCGTTCCTCAACTCGTCAAAGCTTTCTTAAACGTCACGCATATCGATCATCGTGCACCTGCCCCCGAAATCGTCAAAATTTTACTCGACTATCCGAGCCTCAAAACAGTCAGTCAAAGATGGTCGATCGAAGGGATTTCAGAACGAGACTATTTGATGTATGGTAGAGTTTTATCCACTATACATCAACTCGGACGAGCTGAGTTACTAGTAACTTTCTGGTTAGATCTAATACCTTTAATAAACGTGGCCAGATCAGGCTGGACATTAGAGAGACTTTTAATCAGCTTAAATGAACTGTCGAATCCATTGATCAGACCTTTCTCCATCTCGGGAGGTAAACCTTTGAACGGTTTTAGATACGCCAGATTGATTTTAAAAGTTATGAAGGTGCTCGAATCTGAGAATGATCGTAGATTAATACCCAGTCGTAGGTTAGCTTTTCGATTCCTTTTCGAACGTCTTGATTTACATAGTTTCGATTGGCTATCAAGAGAAGAACGGAGATTTGATAGGGACGGGATCGAGATCATACCTTCTTCCGCTGTCCGAGAAGATTCAACATCATTACGACAGAATCGTCTAGTCGAAGAAAACATCGAGACGATTTTCAGACTTTGGCAATCTTCATGGGGCTTAACCAAACGCCGTATCCAAACCAAAGAAGATCGGGATAACCAAGACGAAAGTTTCCTTCTTTTATCCACATTATTAGGTGTTACACGATTAGTGGAAAAGATACGAACCGATAAGACGATTTTATTGCTCAAGATGGTGATCAGTAGATTCGTAGCCGACCGTACACCGCCCTTAACGGTCCAACAATCCGAATCGAAGTACTTATATAATCCTAAAGCAGTTTTAACAGATATAGAACGAACTCAATTAATACATTCTCATCTGGTTATCGATACACCCCTATCCTATAAATTCATTATCGACCTATTCAACGATTTCATACACCTTAACATTGTTCCTTCAGTTCTTGATCTAAAATTCATGCACGCTTTTTTATTGAGAATCGATCAGAAAAAGGCCGGGGAATTTTGGAATCAGAATGCTGGCTCGGTTAATGGCTTACCGTGGGACCTATTGGATTATCACCCCCCGATCAACGGATGGGATTCTTTTAGGATAGAGACCGCTAAACAGATCTTTGTTTCTCCGCCTTTACCGCTCCGAAATTCTGCTGCCTTCAATTATTCACCACCGTCAACATCAACATCACCGGCAACATCACCAACATCAACATCAACAACAACAAAATCGATGTAAATTTTGAATCTGCGACCTTACCATCCAATAATAAACTACATAATTCTTCTCTCTCCCCTTCGCTTTTTCTCTTTCTCTTTTTTCCAAGACATTTTTTTTCTTTCTCTTTTTATTGTTTTTTTATTTTTTTATTTTTTTATTTTTTTATTTTTTTTTTCTCGAATTATATGTCCGAATATGGATGGTGGGTGTACCTTACTTAAATTAAATCATATAAGCTCATATAAGCATATGAAACTTTCATATACATTTTATTTATATATATACCATTCATCAATTCTCAGGTGGTGTCTTATCTTCATCTTTACCTTTCTTTCGGTTAAAAAAAACAAAATGGTCGTGGTATATAAGTTATTTATTTGAAAAAAAAAAAACGATTTGTTATGTTAAAACAAGGGGCAGAGATATATGTAAGTGGAGAAACAAGTTTCGGTGGATGACTAATATGCCTCAAAGAAAAAGTCATTTTTATTTTAATATGCCACAAAAAAAAAGTCTTTTTTTATTTTGGAAGGAAGGAAAAAAGCCTGGGAGGTCGCACAAGAGATGGTACACAGACACCCGGGCCAGGCGGAGAATCAAGGCAGCGATGGCGATCGAAATGTATTATGCGGGTGAGACGGGGCCATTCTCAGTCTGATGCTTAATGATGGAAATCGAGCGTCGGATGAGGAGGGGCGACTTGATCGGCTTGTCCGGCGAGAGCGTCCGGAGTATGTATTTACCAGCTCCGCTTGTAGGTCCGTCGGCACGGGCATGTCGAGAGTGCTGAACCGGACGGACAGCCGGTTTAGTCTGTCGATGAGAAGTATTTCCATCATTAAGAAGAGGGAAAGGAGGATAATCCCACTGGACTTGTCAGGACGACGGAATACATAAGATCCAACTAACTGTCTCGGAATCGATTTATTTCCACGATCTCTCTTGCAAAACCAACCCCACACCTCTCCTTCTGTTGTTTTATCGGCTCAGACTATTGAACTTCTTCCGACCGGCGTCCAATTTCACTCCCTCCAACGGGGGCATTTCCGGTGCGGGTCTTGGCCGAGGCCGACCTCACGTTTCTTTCCGCCCATAAACTCGCTCGAAAGTGAGTATTCCGGCTTGCTGCGACCTCCCCACCAATCAGCCAAACTACTCGGTTCAATCACTCGTCACCCAAGGAACCTTCCCGATTTGTGCACTATTTCTTTCCGATTACGACAGCGCAGAGAATGCCATGATGGACTGCAGGGACAAGGGAATTCAAAGTTTTTATAAATTCAAGTTCGGAGTATAAGCAGCTCTCGTTGAAAAAAGAAAAAAGAAAGCAGGAAAACAACAAAAGATAATTTTTTTAATGCCGGATTAAGTTTTGAACGGATCTTGTGTAGCTAATTACATGTTACATCAGGGTTTATAAAAAATATGAGCGAGAGAAATAAGTGGACCTGAGTATATTTACAAGAGGTAAAATTATCGGCGTGGTTCTTCGTAGCTTGGGGTATCAACTTTGTTATTATAAAGAGTTGGTGACAAGTTACAGGTATAACTTCGGGTACGCTAGTTTGCTTGAGGAGTGTCAGAAGCGGGCTAAAGAGTAGGACTAAACATGAGTTTTTTTTTGGAGTCTAGTTCGACATGGGTTGGGCAATGAGTGCGTACCATGGTAAAGGGTTACCGTCAGAAGAAAATCAAATGCCGCCGTTGCTACGCTCGACAGTGGGAAAGTGTAGTTGGGATGATGGCGGAGCGGGTTTAACTATGCTCTTGTTGACGATGTTAGCGGCTACGCAAAGGGTAGGCAGACCAGCACTACCAAAGGCACCAAAGAAAAACATCAGTTCCTCTCCGCAATCCAGTATGGAAAAAGCCTCGAGGTTGGCTTACCAGACGAAGGCGGTACGCTGAGCAAAGATGGAAAACATTTTGGGTGTGGAGGTTGGGGGGACTTGGTTGGATGGTTGTTTTCGGGATTGGACAGGTGAGGGGGGAGGTGTAAGATGCCTTGGAGCTTGTCTGCGAAGGGATAGCTGGAGAGGCTTTGGTATGAGTTGTGAGATGGGATACCGGGACCTGACAGAAATGGGAGTGGGCTTTATATACCTTTTAAGTGCTGGTGCTCACTTCCGAGATTAATCTTTGTTTAGACTGGGTCGGGTGACTGGGCCACCTCCCGCCCAGCCTATCATCTGACCACGGTCCCCATGCACCCAAGCGTGTCGTTGATCCTGATGAGCTACTACGTATGAGTTTTTTTTTGGGGGGTAGTGAATGACAACCCAGGCTGAGGGTGGCCTAGGGTGGCGGGTGACTGAGCGCTCACCAGCTAGCCTGGTGCTGGTCGACTGTCGACTGAGGACTGCAGTGGTCCGTGGAACCTGGCGCCCATCGATGGACCTGTGGCTTCTCGTAAATCTTCAGACTGGCTGGCAGTCAGCGGACCCGTTCTAATTCTAAATGGCTGTCAGCTCTCGTTGAATTCAGAAATTTCGTTAAGACATCTAGCAGTTCATTTGGTAAGAGAATGTGATCAAGACTTTCTCTCTCCCCGCGAAATGTAGAACTTTCCAGAAGTCTTCCTTTGTGTTTTCATTCTTCCACCTTTACTAGAACATTTAAGCACATTAACAAGGTTTAGCCTTGAAGGGTTTCATTCCTTCGTGGCAAAATTTTGGTATGTATGTATCATCTTTTGTCGTTACCATCTCCTATCATCATCATCTCCATACTCTTGATAAATAAATACAAGCCTCGAAAAATAAAAATTATGCTTATCAAAATTAAGTTTGCGCCAAAACTCCAAACAAGACTCAAAACCCTAATCGAATTAGTGTGTCACAAGCTGAGGTTCGGAGTTCCTTAGCTTGTTTGCGGTTTTCCAAAAGAGTCTCGATGCTTACAATCGGCCTGTCTGGGCTCTGGCAAGCCTCGAGTATATCGCCTACCGTGGCGATAAGACTATGTAACTAGAGCTTCCCCGACCCCACACCCTGGGGATTTTGGGTCATGTGGCCCCGTAGACCTTTGACATTCTCTTCTTGAATTTTAGTATCGTCATCGATGGAAAGCACCGATCTATTTATACTAACCACAAAGGATGAGATTTCTGAAACATCAGTTTTAGCAGACTAGTTGGTTCCATCTCACTGCTTCTCATTATAAGCTTGTGCCCCTCTATAAGCTAAGCTATTCCGTCTTGGAGACTGTGTCTCCCTAATACTTCCTATAGATTACTGGGACATCAGAGCTGATCAGTATAGGAAATTTACCAGAAAAGTCTTACCTGGTGGATCCCACCTGGAGTAGTCGCAATCTCTGCATTCATTCAATACTTCTAGGCTTAGAGACTGCCCTCCATCGGGACATACGACACCCAGCTGGCTGTGTGTACTGGAAACTTATCCAATTCTCCATGTGAGGACAAGCTGGTGTGACAAGTGGCGGTCGGGGTAGCTTGGAGAGGCCTCCTATTTAATGCTCGCCAAATGATACCACACCACCCTCGCCACTATCGCAGTCAGTAAGACGATCGACTTCCACTGATCACCTGTTTACGTCGTCTGTCTGGCAATCAGAGGCGTCCGAACCCTTCCCACATCGCTCTTATCGAAATCAGCTCACCTTGAGACTTTCTTCACCCAAGGCCAGCAGTCACTACGCGTTTGACCAACACTTTATTTATGGATTTTTAAAGTGAGATTTTGCTTTTAGCATTGCACACTATGAAAATTTGATGTCTATATACAAACTTTGTGATTGTGACTACCATCAAAGAGCATTGGAGAGAACTAATATAAATAACACAAGGCAGTAATAATTCTGCCTGTCTGTTGGTTCAGCCAAGGACACAAACGGTGGTCACTGACATATCCCGGTGGCGGCTCGATCGACTCCACGACTGGCGCTCTTCACCGTATCATCTGAGACCAGCCGATGAGCACAATGGCCGGACCGGGCCCCCGGGGATCTCAGCTTGCGATCACAACTGATTGATTGCTGCACTAACGTCAACATCCTTGGGCCCAAGACTTTCCACCCCTTTGACAGATTGAACGGAGGGTAGTCGGTGAGGATGCATCCGTGCAACGGGCAAACACACCAAGAGGCAAAAAAAAAAAACGAAAAGCATTCAGAAAAGAATTGCGAATCCAGATTTCTGGGTTCAACAGGGGATTTGTCTCGAGTAGACACTAGTTCTTTAGGGGGGCTCACCACGCGCACTGGAGTCTCGGGTTTCCCGGTCTGTGCCCCGGTGCTCTGCAGGGCTTCCCACCCACAAATCTCGAAAAGGGAAACTGCAACCACCACCAACTTCACGATGAACGGGCTCAGTAGCGAGAAAAACCAGAGTATGGCCCAGAAGACTTACAGCTCCACCCACACAACCAGCGCGCTCAAAAACTCATCTTCCGCTGCCGCATCTGGCTCGGCTACTGGTGCTACCAACACTGCTGGCACAGGCTCAAATAACCAAGACCAATCTGGACCTGACTTCAATCCTAACGATATTTGTAGTCCCCATGAACTCATTGGCTGGGTCAGTCATCATCCCCCTACAACATCTACCCTTCCTCTTGCTCTTTGAATATTCTTTACTTATTTATTGACCGTTTGCTGCCTTGTTTTGTTCTCGATCAAATCGTCAACAGGTGGACGATGTACTAGAGAAACTGGAATCCAAATTCAGTAGAATCGAAACTGATGTCATAGAAAGATGTCAGTCTTTATATATATATATATATATTCTGAATCTCACTTTTTCCATTTTCTACCCTATCTCTCGGATTATGTTGTGTATGCTCTTGTCAGATGAATCAAAAGAAGGAGAGATAATCCAAACAACCAATACCTGAACGTGTCAAAAGAAAAAGCTACCCCTTGTTTTTTATTTCCCATCGTACAACCCAGCTTTTTCTTGGACTAAAATAAGTGCTGATCCATTACTGTTTGACTTACTTTATTATCAACCAACCTAATCTTTACCTCGAAAAAACAAACATATCTTGAATGCTCACCGGGCCAAATAAATCAAAAAAGTGGATGTCCTGGCCAAACGAATCGACTCATTAGAATTGAGCATGTCGGGACTACTGGATGGAGCAAGTAATACCAACCCGACGCCGACGCCGACGACCCAGCCATCTAATGAAGCTTCACTCACCAGTCCTAAAGTCAGCTGAACATTGCCGCGATAGACAGGGACATGTTTATATCTCATATTCCATCTCCCCCTCTGTATTTTATATCAGAACTATTCACTTTCTCTCATGTTCGCCCACACACCTTTCCACAATCCCAAAGTCAGCTCAAAATCGTCGCGATAGGGACATCTTGATATCATTTCACTCCTCCCTTTGTTCTTTGTACTTCGAGTTTTCATCTTCTCTCATACTCGGTCAAACAACTCCCCATAATCATAGAAAGGTAGACCGAGTTTTCAATGACCAAAATAATAATTGTGATTTTACGTTATTCTTTGTTCTAATTCCACACTGATCGGCAGAGATGTAACACGAAATTTCAAGGGAAGCAACCAAAGCATACAAACATCACTGGGTTTTGAACTACTGAGAACGAGAGAGGTGTCAAGACTTGAAATGACAGAGGCAGGAAAAACGCCCTAAGATTTGTCACTGTTGAGGTGCAGTGAATTGAGGATGGCTGATTGAATCACTTCGAGCGTTTGCGACGAGGTGTTCAAGCTAGAGATGAAATACGCGACGTTTCCTAGAGGTCTCGCGTGTAATCCGAATGGGACATGCTGGTCTCCATTGTTGAGCTGGGATGATTGGAGTCGGCTCAGGAAATTCTTTGCGGCACAAGATGTGTAACCTGTGAAATGAGATGATCAAAGTCCGCAGTTAGTCTTAAGCATACGAACGAGATTGATATAAGGACTGGCCTTTTGAATTATCTTGGTCCTTCAAGTAGATTGCCAAGACAGTGCCAAGGGTCATTACGCCTTCAACTTCGGGGGATTTAGTAAGCTGTTGGACGAAAGACTGGCCCCAGAAACTCCAGATACCAGCCTCGGTTGGTGAATCGACTTGGGTCTGCCAACTTTGTTTCGCGGAATCCCAGCGCCCCTTTGAATCCATTGCTTCGTAAATCTTCAAGCCGGTATGGGCGACTGAGCATCCGACTGGATGGGCGGTATAGCTATGACCATGTAAAAGGGCACTGACGGGCCCGTCGCCTCGAAAAGCATCAAAGATCTCTTCTCTAGCCAAAGTTACGCTTAGTGGAACAGTCCCAGCCGAGAGGATTTTACTATAAACAGCGATGTCTGGGTGGATATCTTGACCGAGGAAAGCGGCTGCACTGGGTTTTCCAAGTCGATACAATCCACTAAAGACTTCGTCAAAGATCACGGGTAAACCGGTCCAGTTGCCTTCGTTGCTGGTCATCGGTCGATCAGAATTGGGTATCCAGGGTATGGCGCCCTTGTAATGTCCGAATAACTGAGGGTTGTTTCTGACAACACGAATCAAGACGTTTTGGAATAGTGGATCGACGAAGATCATGCCGCCGGCACCCATCACAGTCGGCTCGATGATTAGAGAAGCTGGAATAATCGGAGATTCATATCGAGATTTACGTATGAATGTGTAGATGTGATCCTTGTATATTTCGGCTAGGGGGTCTTCCTTTAACCTCTGGTCAACGTCGTAAATCTTCTGCAGACCGGGATAGGGAACTTTCCATCCCGTTTTGCCCCATTGATCACCTGGATTTGTGAGAATTAGGGCTTGCCGACCATCGACGAGATGGACTTGTGGGGCGTCCAACCAAAGGCCTTTTCCTCTATACCAATCGACCTGCGCATTGTAAACCGAATGTTCACTAGCGTCCATGGCGCCAATCGTATCACCGTGATAACTCCCTTTGAGACCGATGACCCCTAAGTCGAAGCGAACGCCCGAAGGAAGATTATGTCGTCGTCGGTAGCTCGTGAGACCCATCTTGAGAGCCACCTCAACACCGGTGCTACCGTTATCACTGAAGAATACTCGATTCGCCCAGCCAGCTCCTACTGTCCTGAGCATATGTTCGCTGAGATTCAGAGCCGGTTCATGGACACAACTGGGAAAGATCACATGTCCAAATCGACCAGCTGCGTGTGCTGCACTGAGAGTGATCTGTGGATTCGCGTGACCCAAGGACTGGGTCCACCACGAAGCTGAGCCGTCGAATGTTTGCTGGACTAGAGAATTTGTATCCTTGGAATGTTTCTGATCCTCGCTTGTTGAGATAGGCGAAGATGATTGTTTTTCAGGGTCGACTTGATGGGTAAGCATGTGATCCTTATAAGCACTGTCGATTACCGTCACCTGACTCGGCGTGGCGAGTGAGTTGTGTTGCAAGAATGGCCACCAGATCTGTTTGAGAGCCCTTGCAGGCATACTTTCTAGTTCCTCAATCCGATGAAGGTGGAGAGCTTGGAGAGTCCGAACGGCGTTTGCAACTGATGATGGTGATTCAGGATGCGTAATCCGTTCATAAAATTGAGTCATTTGTTTAAATTCTTGGCTCGGATCATTCGTGATCATTTCAGGTGGAGAATCAATCGCGACAAACTCCAGATCTCGCTCGACTGCCCAACGTTTAAGATATTGATAATTTTCGTAATATTCTTCCTTGAGAACTGCCAGTAAATCAACCTCATATCCATGTATCTTTAACGATTCGTAGGCTGAAATTGTAGAAGAAATCCCGCCTAATAATGGCGACCCGATCAATACCGTAGGTAACCGAAGCGGTCTAAACGCTTCGAGCTGCGACTTGCCGGCTAGAGTAGGGGAATGTACCCCTGTATTCATGTCATAGGGGATCAGCTTCAAGAACTGCTCCTTAGGTTTTTGAAAATGAATCACGGTTATAATGACTTACCGCCAGCAGTTTCAACGTAAAGCGATCCTATCCGATTGGTCCCCAAGTTCCGGGCAGCCGTGTCGACATGTTTGTAAATGCTTGTGATCAATTCATCATCGGTAGGCGTTACTAGCTAGTCGAGTGCATCGTGGAGATCTCATTAGCCATTACAAATCTTGGCTGACATCCCAAAATAATATCACCCACCCGATACCGACCCCGTTGCAGCCGCTTGATTCCTCGTTCGTTCGGCAGCCAGATGGGGACTCACTGGATCGGAAAATGTATATAAACACGTCGCTGGCAGTTCTGCTCCGGTAAATTTTGAGACATGTCTAAGCAGCACAACCAAGAATCAACCAAAAGTCACATTGGGTGGGAAGTGACAAGACGCCAAGAAAAAAGGGGGGAAATTACTAACTTGTCATCACTATTGGAACCAGTTCCGATTGGTTTCAAGTAGCTCGTTTGTTCACCAAGCCGACTCGAAGCTTTGCACAACGCGGTCGAAATGATTGTTTTCCCGATTCCCGTACCCTGTGTATTGCGTATGGAAAGCAAAACAAAACAAAATCAGCAAATGATGATACATGTAATTTTTTTGCTTTGGGAGAGGGTTATGATCTCTCTTGCCTCCTTACACCACCAAAGATCTGATGAACTCGTAGCTTTCGATAGAGAGACATCTCGCCCGTCTGCCTGAAGCCACGTAGATGTTTCTCCTGAGGAAAAAAGGAGAAAGCAGTTGTCTGAAGCTACCTCTTGCGACAATTTGAATATTCAAGACTCCGCTCGGCCTCGCCCGGGCCGCTTCCGAGTTGAACTCCGCCTCGCCGCCGGTCTCATACACGTTATGTATCCTCCGGCAATACCAGTTTTCTTCGGCTGGACAATTCGGACAACTTGAAACGAGTAGCCAACTGAGATTCCGTATGCAGAAACCCAAGTACCCAAAAAACTGCAGCCTACATGCACATGATCTTGGAACAGAATGTGAGAGAAGATGAGGGGTCGATCCCAAAAGCCAGCGGCGTCGTGTCTTCAAAGAGCTTAAAGGATTCGAAGGTACACTGCCAGAGAAGCCCGAGGGGTTCTCCCACCAAATTTCTTGTACGCCAAATGCCCCTTCTCACCAACTTCCCCACATCTTCTTCGGTGTGCCTCCTCGTAGGGTTATCTGTTGCGCTAGTTTCGGCTCCACATCTAGTCAAGTGGAACTCGGCATTTGGAGAGGATTACCTATCAGATCAACCCTGGCCGCCCCCGGCACGGGACCTCTTGGCCATCTTGTCGACTGATCCGCGTCTACAACGTATCCAGCCTGAATGGAGCCAGGAGAGACCTCACACCATGTCCTCGCTCTTGCCCCCACAATCGCCGACCAGTCTGCCTTTGGCTCCTGCTTGGACCGGTCAGGCGACGACCACATCCAGAATGGCTAATTTCGATCCACCGTCTCGGAATCCTGTTTTGATCCCAAACGCTGCTTTCCTTGAAGATGCCTCACTGGACTCCGCGCTAATCCTACAGAAAGAGAAAGATGGCCAATCGAAATCTTCCAGAATGGTTCAATCTAACCTTCCCTCTATGAGCCCAGAGTTGATCCCAAACACTGCTTTATTCTACGATTTTTCACTGGACCCCAGATTCATTCCAAAGAAACCTCAAGACGGGCAGCCGAGACGTGATACTTCCAATCACAATCCAACTTCCAGTGCTGCAACCCGCCCACTGGCAATGCCACGGCAACTCGACGATGTCCAGTCAAAAGCACCCGAAACCACTCCGAAGCCCAATGCCGGTACTCCTATGGACCCCTCACGCACTTTAAAGCCAATTGGAACTTCCAGTCAGTAATTTTCTCCTCTCCTTACAGTGCCATCATCAAAATTAATATCCACTGAAGGTGATACCAAACGATCAATGTGTGTTTGAAAGCCCGAACCGGTAAAGAAATCGATCCAGCTGACTTTGGGACTCGGAAAATGGTAGTTGAGCGACCAACCATTCAGGTACCTCAGATCTTTCCCGAACAGGCGTCCGACGAGATTCTCTTGATTCAAGCGACGGAAAGCAAAGTGAGAAAGAGAACAGCGAAGCGCAAGAGCCCAAATGGGCACGAGAACGACATCCCAGAAATTGGAAGAATTCAAATGTATACTATCAAGATGTACGAAAAACAATTTGATGAGAGGGTTAAGTCAAAACAGTTCTACGTCCAATTGAAATCCGGGAAGTTTTACTACCCCGGTCTACCCTTCGCCATGATTCATCCACCCAAGAAGGCACCTGGCTACATCTTAAGAATCCTAGTCGATTCAGACAGCGAAGAACTTGTACAATCAGCTAGTGTAATGTCTTCGCATTATAAGCATTTGGTCAAAACTATTTTCACACTTCACCAAGAGAGGTTAAACACGTTAGACATCCCAATCTTCATGCACAGGTTACAGCATGACAAAATCGTTCAATGGCTCTACAAAGAGGTGTTCGAGCCACCCAATAATCTACCCCTCATAGGGGTGAGGATGATACAGGAACCATTCTGGGGAAAAGAAGACGAGCTCACAGATGCTCAAGTAGAATTGATAACATTCCTATCTCAATGTCAAAATGACCATCAAGCTGCATCCTCCACGGCTAATCGCCTGCTACAAATTTTCACCGAGCAGCATGAGCGTGAGTAGAATTACTTTGTTTTCCTTCAAACCAGTCAAGTTGAACCAGTTCCTGTTCCGTATGTAATTCTTTCAATATTTTCACTGAAAACCTAAACCATACTTGTCATGCATTTTTTCTCGGATGACGGGTGTGTGCGGAGCCATCAGTTTATCATTCAGCACCGAGGCGCCATATAGAAGAATCGAACGAAATTCCTACAAGTCCAGATTTCCAAGAGAGGATCAGATTTTTGTTGGGAATAGCCGAGAGGCATTCAGTCAAGCTTGATCACTTGGCCACCAAAAGAAAAGCAAAACCTGGTCGAGATCGCCTGCTGAACTCCATCTTCGAGGCTTTCGAAGATCGCTGGGACGATACCCACTTGAAGAGTTACTATCTAAGCGTCCACCCAAGAGTATCAAGTGTCACCTACTTTCTCAATGATAACTGGGGACTGATGCGCGTGATCAGAAAACCGGATAGACTAATCGTGAAGGGGATTGAGGCTCTTCCGATATTCAAGAAATTGTGCTTAGCGCTCAACTGCCTCTATTTCGAACTACGACGTTGCTTCACAAACTGGGAAGGTACTCAAAAGAAAAGGGAAGAAATATTCAATTGGTTGATCAGTATTATCTTCTCGCCAAAGCATGCCGGCGGTACTCCTATAATAGGAAGTACCAAAATCAATCCGGGCTTGGCACCTTGGGAGGATGAGAGTCGTGGACCCGAAGAGACTTTCAAGCCGGTTCAACTCAAAGTGATCGAATGCTTTACTAAGCCGGTAGATGGTCTCATCCTCAAAGAGACCGCCGCCTTCATCCTCGCCACTTGGTACCGAGATCATCGTCACGTCGAATACCTCTCTTGGACAGAACCGTCCCCTCTAAAAAAATGGAACAAAAACCGCATGCCACTACATTAGTACCACTGATCTTCATGGCCCAACTTGTTATAACAATATCCTTCAATACTTTGCTTGACTTTCAGGTCAAGAAAAAAAAAACAAAAAAACAAGTTTCACGTTGAAAATGTGAAATGCAAATTACCATGTGTAAATTCCCTTACAAGAAACTTGATCATTTTAAAACATAGACTTATAGTTGGAACCATTTTCTGATCAGTGCTGATATATATGAATGTAACTAATCTTATTCTATCCACATTCAGTCAACAGTTTATCACAACTCAACCCCGCGTTTACATTTTGACCGATTCATTGAAAGTTTCTGCTCATTTTTGGCAAAGGCAATCTTCTAATGAAAGAAAAAACTTTTTTTCCCTGCAAACACGTTAAGAATTGTCAGGCGCAGTGATGCCAAGATAAGGTTTATCTTATAGCTGCATGCGCTGCAAGGATGGAAATGGTATAATTCTCTTGAGTAAAGATTAATAAAAACAGTAACTTTATATCTTAAATAGATAATTTAAGGGTTTTTAAGTTTTTAAGAGGGGCCTGCAAGCAGGGGTGTTTGCGTGCCCTCAGTTTAAATCAGGATCTCTTGTTAAGACAGGGGGTTTTGATGGTCACCTGAAGGATTTAATTTAAGGAATCAAAGGATAAAAATTCCAAGCCAAAAATACAGGTTTTAACAGTGTATTTTTAGGCAGATAATTTGGAGAAAATCCTGGTAATAAAAGTCCTCTTAAAGATCAAAGAAATTTTAAGGTTGAGTAGTTTGTGGTGCAAAAATATGCTAGAGTGTAGAAGGCTTTGATTTGGCAGAAAAGAATCACTTACTAATGTTATTAAACAAAGACAATCTATACCTTGTGTTTGTGTAATAATGCTAGGAAAAGACTGCATGTAAAAACTCTCAGGAAAAGAGGGGAAAGGGGGAATATTCCTACTCCTTCTATGTATTCATTTCTCCTCTTGTTCCCATCTCTGTTGGGCTAAATTTCTGCTTTGGGCAGGAATTATTTGCAAAGAAATGTTGTCATTTGTATTGGTGTGTGACTTGTATTCAAAGTGTCATTTCTATTTGAATTACAAATAGACAGGTTTATTACTGCTTGTGTGTAATACTTCTCATTGGTTACTTGTTATTCAAATGAATTTATTTGAATATTCTTGTTCTCAAGCAGCGTCAACCTTGTGTCACTTTTTGTTCATTACTTATTCTTTCAAGCCAATCACGTGTATTTGTATTTCTTATTGAATGACTTTTTGGTTTGTATTTGACTGACTGCCATTTAATATTAAATACATTTATGTCTTCTTCTTGGCTCTGTTTCTTTTTCTCATTTCACTTCTTTTCTTCTTTCAGGTGCTTCTTGTATTTTAGCTTCACGGAAAAAGGGTTCATTTTGAGCTGTTAAAAAGTACTATTTAAAGGAGTAACTTGTTAGTGATACTTTCAATGAGTGTTCTTGTTTAATTTACACATGTGATGTTAATTTAAATTAACCTTTCTTTTGATCTTTATCTTTTGTGGTGTAGTTGTTACTATGTAAGGTTGTCTCTGGTATAGTAGCAAGCTGACAAGAATTGAATTTTATTTTTTTTCCTGCTCAAAAAATTATTTACTTTTGATAACAATGGATAAAATGTTGTCAACAACAACAAGTAATTTTTGGGGGGATTTCCCCAAATTTGGGATTTTTTGACCCCCAGTTTTTTTTTTGCACAAAAGACAATCCTTGGTTACATTATAGGCAAGAGAATTTGCCCCTTTTGCCACATGAAAACAACATGTTATATGATAATACTAAATTGTTACACATAATAAGACATATGCTACTTCCAACAGTCCCATGGCAACATGCACATTATTTCTTGGTTTCAGCAGAGGGCTCCTTGCATGGTATATATCTTCCAATGTTACTAATCCAATGATTAGACACAGGGGTTGGCTAAATGCACACCCCAATTTTACTAAGCGCACACCTCACCCCAGGGCGTGCACGGTCCTGCACGCCTCAGAATGGTGTGTGCACAGCTGTGCACGCCTCTGTACTTCAAATGGGGCCTGCTGCAGGACAATCCCACGGGCCTGCCTGGGCCTGTAGGCCCTACAGTCCTGTGCAAGCCCCAAGGGGCCTGCACAGGTAGTCCTGAGGCGTCCACGGTTGTGCACGCCGCATCCTGAGGCGTGCATTACCATGCAGGCCCTGGGTAGGCCCTGGGTAGGCTCCGGCGGCCTGTACATGCCGCACACGCCTTTCAATGGGGCGTGTGCTTGGTGTGTACGCCACCATTGAGGCATGCACAACTCTGCGCGCCCCGGTTGGGCGTACAGATTCGAAATATGACCTGTACGCCCTGCTTGGTCAGGGCGTGCATGGTCGTGCACACCCTGTTCAAGGTGTGCATTGCTTGTGCATGGAGTGAGCACTCCCCAGATGAGGTGTGCATGTGTACGTGCATGCCTTGGATGAGGCGTGCACGCACTATGCATGCCCTGGAGATGAGGCGCGTGCTCGGGTGTGTACGAGGCGTGCACACATCCATGCACGCCTCGGATGAGGCGTGTGTGGTTCAGATTCAAACCCACATCCAAGGCGTGCTTGGATGTGTATGCCTTGGGTGAGGCGTGCATGGATGTGCATGCCTCAAAAAGGCGTGCAGGGGGGGAATCAGACCCCGCCCGCGCGAGAGGGGTATATGTAGCCCAAATTTGCGGGTTCCCAGCACAAAAACAATGAATCAGCATGCTGTTGTGCCGCGGGAGACCCACCTTCGGGTGGTTAGGTGGTCTGGGTAAAACCAGATTCATTGGACCAAACTCAACAGAGCATGGCTAGACTCGGCCTCTGCTTGCACGCCTGGGAATCTGGTGTTTACTTTGACGGCATTAGGTCTTACTC
>LUKR01000359.1:9166-21545 GCA_019395275.1 Puccinia brachypodii | reverse complement strand
CTTTCAAAGAAAAATCAGTTTTATTTTTTATTTTTTACAAATTTTCCAACTTTGTATTTTGTATTTATTTCTTGATTATCATTCTCTGGAACCTATTTTGTACCATTTGACCAAGTCTTGCGACTTTTAGTTGTTGAGTAGAAGTGCTGGGATCCAAAACAGCTGTCACATTTTTTCTGTCTACCCACTGTACATTCACCTGCCAATTGTTTATGATCAGTTTGTTTGGATTACACCACCTCAAATAAACAACTGGAAGTCATCAAGCTTGATCAAGTGGTATTAAATAGGTTTCAAAGAATGATTATGAAAACAAAAATCTGAAAAAATGTTTTCTGAAAGTTACAAAAAATATTGCAATTATTGCAGTTTTCTGAAAAGTTTCACTATTGCTCCAAAAAAATAAACTAGAAATTGGAAAGATGAGTATGGTATGTGGGAAAAATGATTATGAATGAAAATTTCCATAAAAATAACTACTAGATATATTCAAAGGGGTGTGGAATGAGGCATTTGTCAGACTGAAAGTGGAAAATATAGGGCAACAGGCAGTGTGATCAGATTCAACTTGCATTTTGACCTGGAAACCAACCTCTGAATAATTTTTGTGTGGTGATTTTTTAATTCTTTTTCATTCTTCCTGCATGTCATTCTCTTCTTTCCAATTTTTATTTTATTATTTTTTGTAACTTTCAGAAAACATCTTTTCAGATTTTTCTTTTCAGAATCATTATTTGAAACCTATTTTATACCACTTGATCAAGCCTCATGACTTCCAGTTGGTTGGTTGAGGTCGTGTAATCCAAACAACCTGACCATAAACAATTGGTAGGTGACTGTACACAGTACAAAACTTTCAATCCAGTTGAACAATCACACACAATATTCTAAAGTCAAGCTCTTGATAGCATATGTTGTGTAAGATTAGTTACAAAATTATCAAACTCACATTCCATAATTTGTTGGCAGGTCAAATTCACAAAATCACAGTGTCAGCTAGGGATGATGGATTCATTATATCTTTAAATGTTTTTTAATATCTGAGAGATCAAACTGAGATGGAACACTGGATAATACAGAGTTACATCAAAGATTAATCTTTAGATATGCCTGTGATATAGCAAAACCACCCACTAGTGGGTGCCTGATCTTTTTTCCTGGTGTATATCACTTATATGTGGTGGTAAACTGGGTTGTGTGTATTTAAGAAATATATTTTAAGGTTATTTGAACTGAAAATCCAGTGGTACTCAAGCACTCATTAGTAAAACCAATTATTCTGAGTCAATTGGTCTACTCAGAATTTTGATAGCTATTCTCCTTGAGGGAGAAACAGAATACTCAAGATGATTTTGGCACAAAACAAGTAGGAAATAAATGTTTTATAATTGATTTTTTTTGTAGTTTCAAGTCTTATTTGTAGTATCTATATATAAAAAAATTTTTGTGTGCAAAAATATGATAGGAAATAATTTTTTGAGGGGAAGAAAAATGGTGAAACAGCCTAAAAATGAGTTAAAAATCTATTTCTTCCTTAAAGGATAGCGCTGAGGGAAGTATACTGTATATATCTGATTCAAGAGTAAATTATTTAATAGTAGAGCCACAACAATTTGCTTTGTGCAACACCAGGACTCTACTTTACGGATATTGAGTAGGTAATTGTAAAGCATTTTTTTTGCTTACCAATAACAATATCTGCCATGGGTTTGCATTACTATAACCTCTGGGGTTATAGGATTTTCTTGGGGGGTCAGTACGGTATCAGGCTGCCAAATGTTTGGCTTTTCTTTGTGTTACTTTACTGTAGTATTTGGGGGATATTGTTACTAGCAACACATAACTACATGAATAAGGAGTGAAATTGTCTTTTCCACTTGCAAAGTAAGGAATTCAATGCCTTCCCAGCATTGGCAAAGTACCCAGTCAGAGTAACCTCATCACAAAGCCACATGAGGCTACTGAAGAGTGGGACATGGTCAAGGGTAGTATGCCACTGCGCCTGCTGCTACACATATTGGCTTCTGCCAAGAAGAGGTGCTCAACTACACACAAGCTTCCTGGGGTTCCCAGATAAGCACACACCCTGACTGCAAGGGTTGGGTAGGTCTTACAGTTGGCATTTTTTTAGTCAGAAAGAAGCTTCAAGTCAGCAAAAAGAAGAGTTCAGGGAAGCAGCAACAAGAGAGAGAGAAATACTCACCTTCCACCACAACAAAGGGGTAGTATTGTGGTCAATGGCATCCTCTTCAAATGAGAGCTTGGCCTGAAGGTATGCTCCAAATTTTTCTTCATGGGTTTGGATTGAATGGTGATCCAGGAAGCAAGCCAAGACATCAGAGACTGCGGACCCGCGATGGTTTGGTTGTACTAGTAGGCTTCTAAATAATGACAACATTGTTGTCTTTGCTTGTTATTTCTTGCTGAGCTTGAGTCCTCTTAAACTTGCACTTGAGCAAGTTGAGGCTGTCAGTAACCTCAACACTTTCAGCACTGTAAACAAGCTTGAAGAGCTTCATCCTGAAACAAGGATGCATGAGGGTTGCCAGAGTGAGGATCTTGCATCTCATTGCTTTGTTGGGGTACTGCTCCACATGCTTGATCATTTCTTGGTACATCGGATAGAGGGAGTCTGTCACAACAGCGCTGTGGATTTTTGCTTGTATGCTTTCTTTAAGATTGAGGTACTTTGGGATAAAATGAGTCCTGGTTGAGGAATCACCCTCCATATCAGAGGTTAATTTTACAAAAACCTGTAGAAAAAGTACAGGTTGATTGTAAGTATGTTGATGGAAGCCAGGAGCTGGAGGAGGCAACATACCTCAAGCTCAGCATTGAGATTATCAATCTCCTTACAGTCTTGAGGGGAAAATAACACATCATGAAAGACCCTAGCCTTGTTATGCTCCTGGTCCTCCTTAAGTACGTGATTGATGATATCTCAAGCATTGACTGCATTTGTACAGCTTTGGTATTTGATGTTCCATTGGATGCCATAGCTGGCAACTTGGTATTGAGTTTCTCAGTGGTCTGATCAAAATGACCTCACTGAGCAGCTGAGCAAGTGATCTGCTTTATCACAACATCAAGCTGGAAAAAGCAGAAAGGTCAGATTACATGATACCTTTGCACAAAGAGAATTTAGCGGACCTTCTGAGTTAGTTCCAGAAGTTTGGTTGACTTCACACGCTTACAACTTATAGAGCTATCCACATTCCCACCGGTAGGATCTTTTGCCGTGACCTCTTTGTCAGACACCCTTTCTTCTTTTTACTTCTCTGCATCTGAGCCCTCCTTGTCTGCATCTGCATTTCTGTAATTGCTGTTGCTGTCAGAACTGAGGTTGCCATCTTTCAGATCATTGGCATTGTTTTGTGCCATAGTTGATTGGGCCTCTGATGCTTGATCTGGCATATCTGGTTCAACCTCTTCAGTGAGTTGACCAAGCACAGGGAGGAATCCAAGTACAGACTCCTTTGCTTTCCCCGGTGGTAGGGTCTTGAGAGATAGCGCTGCAAGTCCTGCATTAACTATCAAGGCCATTTTATGGCAAAAGCACCAGACGTGCATTGATGTTGGGTCCCATGCTAGTGCCTCTGAGGTCTGTGGGACTTTGCCATTGTCAACAAGCAAAGTATACATGGTGCTTGCCATGGTGTTTTTGCTGGATCCTGAGTCAATTTTCTGAGCAAGCATGTAAGAACAGTGACAAGGTAAGGTTAGCACAGGAACAACAAGACAATTAAAATGAAACATAAGTATTTGTTTGATTCAACTTATCTTTGTGTAGAGCTTATTTTTCCTGAGCATGGCAGCAATTGTATGGGCCAAGAGATGCCCAGCATGCTTCCATGGGAGCATCTTTGATGCTATGAACAGTGTACTTTCAATCTGCATCAACATATGCAACTGCAGCCCCAATAAACTCAAATTGGTTTGTTCCCCTTGGTTGTCCAGACATCATGGATGAGGGTGAATTTTTTGTTGAGGTTCTTTTGAAATACAAATGAGCTTTTAGTCTCATTTAGTTAGTTAAGTGTAGTTTATGTAAACTAATCACGTTCAAATCTTTGAACACATCCAACTTGAGCATCCCGTAAAGTTTTTTTGCCCATTGGCAGACCATCGGAGGGAAAATAAAGTCAATTTCAAATTTGCATACTGGAAAGCAGCCCTGAGGTAAGGATCTTCTATGTTTGACCAAGGACGTTCTTGGAAGAGCTGCCAGGACATTATCATCTGATTTAACACATGGTTGACAAAGATGGGCTGGGATTGAACAAACTGAGATATCCCATGTTGCTTCAAATTGCCAGCCTTCCTTTGTTCAGCTACAGAGGGGGGGAGCTTCACTCCTGCCTTCTTGGTTTTTTCCCATTTTGGGCGGCCACAGTCACTTTTACTGGCCTTTGTAGAGCCTTCATGGTGAGAAGTTAAGTTTCCACTGGTGTGGGGATGGCCACAATGTGTAACTTTGCACCATTGGCACAAGAAGTTTTTCTTCACTCCTTCTGGATCACCTTCTTTCCAGTTTGGCGGTGCAAATAATCTTCTATATTAGCAAAAATAGGTTCCTTCTTTTTTTTTACCTCTTGTGACTGGATCACTATTGACTAGTCATTGGAATCCTGATCAAAATCAAATGTCTGATCCTGGCCAGTTAATTGGGAGGCAAGCAGAAAATTCAAAAGGTCAGTGCCACTCCCACCATTTCATTGGCACACACCGGCAAGGTTGCCTTGTTGGACTTATCTTTTTTCTTAGGGCTAGTGCATTCTTCTTTGGCTTTTCAGCAGTGGCTTGTGAGTCTGAATGATGACACTGTTTCTTTTTCTTGGGCTTGGATTTTGTGTCAAGACTGAAGCTGCATTCTGCACGGTTTGGTTGTGGTTGCCGTTGGCATGGCTAATGTTTCCATCTGACACAGAGGACAAATCACTCAAGGACTCAATCTCAGGAGCCATGCGTTGCTTTTGGTTAGCTTGTTGAGGTAATTGGATACGGGAGTCTGGAAATGGGGCCATCATGTTGGGCACAATAACTGCTGATGAAGCTTGCAAGGAACAGAAAGGTTAGTTATGGGTCTGAGACTTATCATTGGCATAGCCACCAGTATCATTGCGGCTTGATGTGTTGTTGGGGGTGGATTGTGGGTTCTGTGGTGCAATTTTTTTTGCTGATGGTGATGGTATGCTGCAAATGTCTGTTTTTCAAGGTTATTAAGATGGGTGGGTCTCCTGAGAGGCCTTTTCTCATGTTTTTAGGCCTTTTTCACCCCTGGTGTAACGGTCATTTTGTTATCCAGGGGTAAAACAAGTTACTTTTTCTGTATTTTGGCGCCAAAAAAGGCACCAACTATACTATAGTTGCTGCAAGGCAAGAAATTTGGTTACTAGTATTGGTATAGTACGGGTGGGCTTGGGTTGACTTTACAATACTGGAGAGCCCCGCATATTGTAAAGTGAAGTAGAGTCCCGTTGTTGCTTTGTGGTGGTTAAAAAAGTGTACAGAAGGATATCTTCTAGTACTGGAGGTGTATTGAGTAATTCTATGCTCAGAGATCAGAAGCTGCTCAGAGTTTCCATCCCCTAAGATATGGGCTTCTGCAGAATACACACTAAGGAAACCTATGTAGTATCTTTCATAAGGGAATGCAGTGTACTGTAATTGAGGGATAAGTTAATTTAAAGGGATATTACAGATAAGGGAGCTTATCTGTTGGTTAAAAGGTAACTTGCAGTTACTTGGGACATTTCAGGTACTGTGACATGGGATCTGTGGATGACAAATTTTAATTTTGGGAATAAGGTATGGCCTATTTCAAACCAGCAAAAGATTAATGACAACATCATCCATACCAGCCGGAGCATTTGTGCTTGACTTAGAAGATCACCAAAATATAAGGCTGTTGTATAATACAAAATAGATTGATAATCTTGCCTTTGTAGAGAAATACTATTTGAAAGGAACAATGGTCATGAACAGATTTTATGAAATGCCCTTTCTTGATTGCAACAAGGTTGACACCTGTGTTATCAATGAGGCTTCTACCTGCAACAAAAGACAACCTATGGTCACTGGGGTAGGAATAATTGTCAAAATTCTTCAGCATTCCATTCTTGGTTGAGGTTTGACACAACTTGCTATATTGGTTAATCACAAAGTTGGTGCTGATACTGTGAGTTTGATTTCCATTTTTGATTTTTTTTACCCATCAAATTTAGTAAAAATGTTAAACTGAGGAAAGGGAATAATAAAGCCATTTGGTGATAAAAATATAATATTGAAATATATAATTTGTGATTTTGACATCCCCACAGGAATTGAAAAAAAAAAGAAAGAAAAAACAGAAAAGGGAGGTTGTCTGAAGCTGAGAGGGGCTCTGATAGGTTGGTATTGTGTGGAAAGACTGAATTTATTAGAGATTAGTGAGAATGTTGACTAAATTGTAAGAGAAAATTGTCAGCCTGCTACTAATGACAGACAACCTTGCTATAGTACAAACATAAATAAATTAAAACAATAAATTGAAGCCTAAATATAAAACTGATAAATAAATGAACAGCATTATTAATGGGGCCCACTATATGCACACCAAGAATGGATAAATGCACACCAATTTTTTGGCGTGCACAGTGGCACATGCCAGGAAACTTGGTGTGCACGGCTGCACATGCTAGTACCCTTGGCTTCCACAGCAGTGCACACCAAAGTTCCTGGAGTGCGCAGCTGTGCATGCCAGTACCATTGCAGGCATTTGTTATGCATGATTGTGCAGGCCAAAATAACTGGTGTGCCCGGTTGCGCGCGCCAGGGATATCGGTATGCACAGCCGTGCATTCTCCCAGCCCAGTCCAGACATGCCAGAATGAGTCTGCAGACAGCCAGAGCAAGTGCAAAACAGGTCCATTGTTTGGGATAGGTGGGGGTGAGGCCTCAGGACTGATAATAATGAATCTCTGCTTTGGCTACATTTGTCTCCGCCTCTGTTAGCACTTCAAAGTACCAATTGCACAACAGCAGGAAACGTTGCAAAAGATTGTGGCACTCATTCTCATCTTGGAGCATCAATGGATCAAACCACATCAGTTGTTGGTATTGGCTCTTGGCCTGGTAATCTGACCAATTTGTCCAGTGAGGGATTTGGTGTTGCTGAAGCTGAATTGAGAAAAAGCATACTGTTGAGTAAAAACCAAATTAATAGGGTAGTCTTTTGTGAAACGCTACACTCACTTGAACCAAGGCTGGATGAGTGGCCTTGAAAAAACTCTGATTGGGCTCTTCTCTAAGCCACAATTTTGAGAAATGGATGAGGTTGATACCAAACCCTGTATCACAGGTAGGGTTACAATTTTGGAGGCTGAAGCTGAGCTCATAAGCTTTGAAGGCTTGGCAAGCGCTGACGTTATTTAAAACCCTCTGAAGCATATCTATCTTGGTCATCAAATGCTCACAGTCCTCTTTCAACAAAACTGTACTGGTTGTCAGTGGGTTGGGATGATGAGGGTAGGTGGCACTTGGCATGCTTCCCTTGGGAACGCCATGTCCCTTAATGGAACAAATAGCTGCAATACAATCTTCTGTTAAGTAAAAAATAGGGTTGTAGTACTCACTCTACTACCCCCTGTCACCTTGTTTGTTCAAAAACTGAACAACCAAGTTGCTGACAGCTGCATAACAGTTTTTAAGTGAACCATTGCTTGTGTGATTGTTCTTCAGCTCTCCCAGCTTACTGATGTGCCCCTGAGACAACTGTTAGGAAGCTTTATGCACTCTCCTACAGATGAACACAAACAATTGTTATTGATTGTTTGTTGTTATTTTACATATCCAAGCCTCCAGGCTCATTTTTACTTAAAAGGACTTCTGAGTCCTAGTGTCTGATGAATTGAGCCACCATACATGCCAGGTATGTTAGTGTGTGCAATTGTGCACACCAAATGCCTGCAACAGCACTGGTGTGCACAGGCGTGCACAACAACCAAGCTGACAAGCACTTGGTGTGCACGGCCGTGCAGGCCAATATTTATTGTGTGCATGTCTGAACACACCAGGAATGTTAGCGTGCGCAGACATGCACACCATAAAAATTGGTGTGCGCAATCCCACATGCCAAATAATTGGTGTGCGCAGGTGTGCGCACCATTTTTTTGCCATTTTGGGAATACATATAGCCCTCCCCTTTTAATGTATGCCTTTCATATATCTTTTAGCAAAAAATAATGAATAAAACTGAAATAATATTACAAAAAAACTCAAATGACTAATTACCAAGAGGAAAAACTCAGAATATTATTTGATATTTAGAATCTACATGTAAATTAACCTAGTGTCACTCACCAGTAGTAACCCTGATTTCCTACTCCTTCATCTACTTAGTACTACCAGTGTACCCATGACACCACAAATACTAATAACAAAATAAAAAGAGTACAAGCATAATATGTCTGCTAAAAGGCATTTATGATGTCCAAAATTGAGTGTTGTGTAAGTAGCAGAATCTAGCCCCAGCTGGGTTACCCAGGCTCCAAGACCACGCAACCATTACACAAATGTGTGCAACCACACCTATGTCCCCCCAGATACACAACTAAAATAGTTACAGCATGCACACCTATGTAACTAAGGTTCAGGAAGATACCCAGAATACTGAAAAGTAAGTCTCTGCTATAAAAAATACATATTTGCATCACGTGTAAACAGCTCAACATATGTGCCTTGTGGCCCATTTTGGTCTAGAATGCTACTGATAAAGGCCCTGTTACTCCAGCCACCCAGTTACAAAGCTAATACACAATCATAATGATGAAATAAGGCGCCCATGACAGTTATCAACCATGAAAACCAGCCTCCTTCCATTGTGTACACAAGCAACCAGACCAGTCTAGCCCAGAACCATGCCTACAAGTGACACTGCCTTGCCAGTAGCTTTGGCCTAGACTGTACCAGGCATTACCAGCCATCAGCAAGCTGTGAGAGTGCCCACAGGGGGCAGAAAACAATATATTATAAGCAGCTCTGTTTCTCCCCATCTTCATTATTGGAATTGTACTACAGATTTTTATTTCTATATAAAATTATTTATAGATTTGGTAATGATTAAAAAGTAATTGGACATGATGATGCAAACATCATCATGACTTAACAAATTGAAGTAAAGCAAGAACATATCTAAGCAGAGAAACAAATAAGCAGAGAAGTACAAAAAAGAAAGAAACAAAAACAAGTTGTGTACGTAACAGTAATAAACAGGAGAAATGGGAGTAATGAAAAAAAGACAAAGATAGTGTGGTGTTTGCTTTTTTGATGGGAAATGTGAGAGGGAAGGGGAAAAAGAGGACAACAGATAAGTTGAGTTGAATTGGAGAGAGAGAGAGAGAGAGAGAAAGAGAAAGAATATACATAATCAATTCACAGATGTGGTTTTAGGATACATCGCAAAGGAGAAGAAGCAAGGGGATGAAAACGTAATGATAAAAAATCAATTGATCAACCTAGCGATCCTAAGGCTCTTCATTTTCATCCACGCGAAACTAGAATGGGTATTAATTTCGAAGATGAATTCAGGTGAACAATCTTTAAAGCGGATGGTCGGTTTAAACTTTTTGAACTCGGTCAAGTCAGCGATCAGGGAATGATGTTGATGACGATAGAGACGTTGATCGAGAGTTGATGATGAATTACTTTGTTGATCGATATCAGTTGAACAATGACGCGTTCCAGTGACTAATAAACATTCCAATTCGGCCAGACAACTTAGATCGAGTTGGTAGTTTTCTAGGATCCGATTACCTCCCGGATGAGCAGCAGTTCTGAAATATTGAGTCACGTCCACTAGATAATTATCGATGACGAGGATCCGGAGATCACTGGGACGTTTCACGGGCTCGATTGAAGATGATCGGACCTGATTCTCTTTGACCTGAGCTGATAAGTCTTGATGGTACTCGATCAATTTCACTAGGATCTCATCTCGTTTCCATCGCGGGATCGTCGACTTGAGTGCCGTTGCTGTTTGATCTACCCGTCTCTTTGGATTGTATTCCTCCTCCTTGGCTCGATCATGGTCGAGTTCAAAATCAGATGAAGATGAGGAGGAAGATGATGATGATGATGATGATGAAAGCAAGCTAATATGATGGATATCTCCAAACTTGCTCGGTCGACCGTCTTTCCTCTTCGAAGAGGTGATTTTCAATACCCTCTGCCGTACTTGTTCGACCTCAGTCGAATCGGTATAATTGATCTTGGGTACTAAATTGGTATAACGGTGTAAGAGATATATAATCCATCTGGTAGTTATTTCATATCAGTTTCGTCATATCCGTGATCCCGGAGATGTTGCATACTCACTTGGATGGATCCCAATCCAAATTATCAGGGCCGTTTCTATAATCCTTAGGAAACACGTGATGATAATCTGTATAAACAAGGTGAAAAAAAAAAGTCAAGTGATGATAGAACGACAAAAAGGAGAAGAAAGAGGACTGAACTATGATTAGCTTCACCACCGGTGAAGACAGCGAGTAAGAAGTTTGACCTAGCCGATATATCGAGGTCGAAGTGACGTTCACCATAATAGTGAGCAAATGAGTTAATCAAGAAGGTGAAGTGCCAGATCAAAATTCTTGAGATGAATCCAGCCCAGATCAATCCGTCGAGACTGGAGTGACTGTTACTATTCAAGACGAATCGACTTAAGATGTATGGTAAGATGAATCCCATGAATAAACTTAATGGGACATAGTACTTGTGTTGGAACCTGACCACTGATTCGAAATTTTACGTTAGTCTCTCAGTTTTTCTGTATCACGGGATCTATAGTCACTCTTTTACCTGGGTCAGAGTTCAGATCGGATTGATCGATCAATTTCAATTTTTCGTATTTAGGTTTTCTGAAGATCCAACCCATGTGGGAGAAGAAGAGGCCTTTTTTGGAGTTGTACCTAATCAATTCAAACTGCAATCAGAAAAAAGGACAGGTTTGATGGTTTCATATTTTTTTGAAGAAAAATAGGGACTCACGGATCGAATTCGGAATCCGTCCAACGATGATGCAATCTATGCCTCAATACCCACCACTTGATACTACCCTGAAAACCTAGACAGCCCATGAGGCTCAAGATCCATTTCAGAGGGACAGACGCTTTAAAAGATTTATGAGACCATAATCTATGATAACCGATTGTGATCCCAAACGTGGCGAGTTGCCATGAGAGGATGGTTAAGATCAAGGTCTGTGAGGATACTTTATCGATCGGAGAGATGAAAATCCCGCCATATAGTCCGATGAGATGTACGGAAGCAAACTGTAAGAGGTTACTGTAGAGTATTTAGTTCCTGGAGAGTTCAAGATTGAATCCTACATGGTGGAAAGGACCCACGAAGATGAGATTGGCCCACCAGATCGGAGGTTGTGATGGTTTGGTATCCTGCTGCTGCTGTTCGAGTGAGTTCTTCATGAGGGGAAGTTGATCTGTGTATGTAGATGGATGGATGGAGTTTTCCGATTGGGAAATAAATCATCGATTATTTATAGTGGGGGTGGAGTGGGGATGAGCATCAAGCTTTCGATGTCCAGGGCAGCACAGCAGACGTTGGCTTGATCAGCCGGTGCGGGTAGGAGCAGACCGACCAGTCAACCGGCCACCGCCAACAAGTCCACTACTCCTGCTTCTCCCTCCTCAACGTTCAGTCACATCTCGACAACTGAATCAATCTACCCAACATCCCCAAGAGCCGGGTTTGCTGATGGATGTGGTACAAAAACTAACGAGTTGCAGAGATCTCACTGGGGAAAAGGAGACAAACAGCCAGCACAATTTACATCTTGGATGATCGTTCGAGCGTGCTAGGTGCAACCCCAAACTGTTTAGGTAAGGCGAGCATCAACTCTCCAGTCACGATCACTCTGATCAAAGCGTAATGATGAGTAGCATGTAAACAGGCAAACCATAACTACAAACATCGCCCATCATCAGTTTCCTCCGTGTTTTCTCCAAAGAGGGCTTGGTTGGTCGACTTACTTCTCGGTTAAACGTCGTTTTCAAATTGACTCGATATGGTGTTATAGCCACTAACTCCAGCTCCTGATTATGATCAAAACCAGTAACTTTTTCAATGCCCTGCTCACCCTTAGTTCGTACATGATTACTCTGGTTAGATTTCGACAAGGGATTCGATAAATAATCTAACTTTAACTTGATAAATTCTTGTAAAATGATCTGATGTGAACCTATTAATTATTGTGTAAACAAAAAAAAAAAAAAAAAAAAAATAAAACTAAGACTTGTTTGGATTGAGAGGATAGTTAATAGTATCACGTACTTTCCATGGGTACGTTCCTTTCTCTAGAATCATAATTCAGTAAATTCTTATC
>LUKR01000357.1:1168-21577 GCA_019395275.1 Puccinia brachypodii | reverse complement strand
CCAGATATAACCTCTCACCCAAAGCACTGGAACCATATGGATGATGTTAATTACTGTGGGGAAAAACATGCTCTAGGTTGGAACTACCAAATCCAAGTGGAATTAAGAAATGAGACCACAAAAAAAAGTAAAAAATGTGCCATCTGAATAGCTCTAAAAGTTTGGCTGTACAGTAAAATCTTGATAAAAAGGAACAGAGTACAGCGGGTAGACAGAAGTTTCCACCACACCATTTTTGGGCTCTAGAAGGTCAAACTTAGAACTCAAGCTCATGGGATTAGGGGGAATGGTAAAACATAGTTTTCTCAGAATGAATATTAAGAAGAAGAAAAAACTTGTCAAATAATTCTCAACTTCTTTTGAACTGAATATCTGGGAAGTTTGATACACATAAAAGTTATTATGAGAAATTCAAGGTGTGCAATCTTAAAAATTATCAGGTGATTCTTTATACTTAATTTCTGCACTGAATTCAAAAAATCTAGCATCACACCAAGATCAAATATAAAGTTAACACATTATAGATTTATCTTTCAAGAGACTGGAGGAATCAGAATCCAGGACACTGACATGAAAGTACATATTCATATTTACTGTATTATTGAAAAGCTCATGACTGGTGGTGAATCTGTCAAGTCCTCACTATATTGTAATAAATTACTGACCACATTTTTTACTCACTTTGGGATCTGGGAGAGATATAAGAGGGATAGATCAGTGTATATGCTCCTTGGCTTTCTGAGTTATAACACAAGATAACTATGAGGTACAGCCAGTATACATCAAAGTCACCTACATGCAGGTTCCAACTTTTTTTTCCTGGTGAAAGTGATTATACCTCCATGTTGTTCTGATCCTTGCTAATACTTAAAATTTAATCAATGAGAAATATAACGGGAGATGAAATTGACAGAAAGGCTGAATTGAAAAATAAATATCAATATAAGAAAGCATAGAGGCAAAAAAGAAATAAGTAAGAACTAGAAGTTAAACTAAATACTACCTCCACTTGATTCAAAGTCTCAACTCCTCCTAAATCTCTTGATTTTAAGTAAGTGTTTATAGTGGATGAAGAATTGATCAGCTGGGAAAGTCAACAGGCAATTGAGGGTGTATGAGTTGGAAGTTTGTCCTGAGTTCTCAATTTCAAATTCATTGGGGGAGGTGTGAATTTGAAACTTGAGTGCTATACAATGAATATGCATGCATTGAGAATCCACTCGGATACACTAGTATCAGCATCCACCCGCGTGTGGGTAAGTTTTTCTGCAGCCCGCAAGCCTCACAAGCCTTGGTCCCTACCAAACTGGAAGTCAACCACCCCTGTGCCTCCGTAAGTGCCTCTTTATCTCAGCCAATCAAGCTCAAGAAGGGGCTGCAAACCTCATGCCACTTTCAACTCAATCTAGGTCACTCAGTGTGAGAGAAAGAATGTTGTGATATGCTTGTGAACTGTTGTGTGAAATGCTTGTACATGGTCTAATCCGCACACCTGTTGTGTCATGATTTCTTCTTTTCTTCTCATCCTGTTCTCATCCATTATTATTTCATTCCAGGTTCAACCAAATTGCTCCCTCCACCCAAACTAACCCACGCTGCACGCTGACACCCAACACACCTTACATTGTCTAAAGGTCATTATAGTTGTTTTCTTTTCTTTCTCAGCTTTCTCCACTTCTTATCCTTTTGATGAAATACACTCCTTATCCTGTTTTCTTCCATTATTCTTTCATTGTAGGTTCAACCAAACTACTCCCTCCACCCAAACTACCCCACGCTGACACCCAACACACCTTATGGTGTCTAAAGGACTTATTTTCCTTTCTCACACTCAGTCACCAGCCATATCTTACAATACAGAGTGTCTCTTTAAACACAATTGGTCTATCACCTCTTTTGGATTTCTGTTATGAGAAAAAGGAGAAAGTTGGGAAATTGATGACCTGTTTCTTGATTCTCCACAATATGATTGTGGAGGATTGATCATGGGAGCATATTTCTTAAATGATGCTCTGTATTCAACTTATATACTCATGGACAGTCAAAAGACAACTGTAAGGTCTACAACTGCCTTCTTATAGGAAATGAGAGTGATTCTACAACTGCCTTCTTAGAGGGGATGAGAGTGATTCAATAATCAAGAACACTTTTTTTTCTCATTTGATTCAATCTGTCATCTATGTTTTGAAGACTTTCCTTTTGAGTATAATGGAAGGAATTTGATCCATCAACATCTTATAAAAGAAACAGATTTGATTGATCAACATATGATAAAAGAAAAGGATTTGATTGATCAACATATGATAAAAGAAAAGTTCAATCAGCTGCTACAAAAGCCACTATGACCATTTTTGTTCAATGTTAGTATTGTTTATGAATCAAAACAGCAACAATCAAAAAAGGCAATAAAGCCATGCTGATAATCAATGTGAATTGTTGATGACCGGGGTGATGATGATGATTGAGGTGATTGATGATGATCCATTGAGGTGAGTAATGCATAGTGATGTTGAGGAATGGCTAACAAGTGGCTATGTAGCTTCCTTAAGTTGAGCTTAAGGAGCACTTACGTTGAGCTTAAGGAGGAATTAAGTTGAGCTTAAGGAGCACTTACGTTGAGCTTAATCAGGAATTAAGTTGAGCTTAAGGAGCACTTAAGTCGTTCGGTAGGAATTCCTAACTTTAGGGATCCTTAACCAATCTGGGACCGATCCTCTAGCTACCAAGCGCTAAAGAGCACATGAGGGTGACATTTCTCAAAAACACTGGGTAAATTAGCCTTACCCGGGTTTACCAACACGGGGGTGGAAGCTCTCAGTTTTTAGAATTATTAAGCTCGGCGTCAGATACACTGGTCAACGGCAGGCTCTGGTGAAATCAAGGTTAGGGGGACCAACCCACATCGTCTCCCAGGATCACCCCATTCTTTGCTTGAGAGTGGTCAAAAAATACCTTGGCCCCAACACGTTGGTAAGGCTCAATAATTTGGGCCCCTTTTGGCCGCACCATTATTTGTGATATGTCATAGTGTTGGAATTCCATTCTTATCTCTCCTCTCAGCCCAAAAGCACCTTGATTTATAGTCTTGTTCTTTATGTTTAGCTTATGATATCTCTAGTGTTTTCATGTATTAGAAAGTCTGAGTGGTAATGTCTTCTAGTCTAGGGCCTCAGTTCTTGTGGTCATCGAACCCTGATATGGTTTTTGAAATGCCTTGAGTTCCTTTCAAAAACCCCTCACTCCACTCTTCACATCTTTCTCTTTTTGACTGAAAATCCCCGTCTCCAATCTAAACTCAACACATAGGGGATTTGCCCCGGGGGCCGATCGGACCTCACCAAAACACGTATTCCAATCACCTTTTGGGGCTCAATTTTGTGCCACGAGGGCCGCACAAATCACAAATTACGGTGGCAAGCTGAACAGTAGTAGTGAGGCAAAGCGGTCTTAGTGTGTCTTCGACACCACCAGATATCTCAAAATTCAATTGTGAATCGTATCCGACAAATGAAAGCCCCAGATTGAGTCCAATAAAGGGAAGTTTCAACAGAACACGTCCGTTGCTCCGTGAGGCATGGGATCACTGCTCCTCATACCTCCGCGGGCTTTGGGTTGGTGGGGCACAGGTTCATCGCGAGAGTTGGAACATGCAGAAAAAACGCCCATGTGTAAATAATCTAGGAATTGTCCAAATGTTCAGTGAAGTGAGAAACACAAGACGGAGGGCAAGCGATACTGCAACTGAAGATGACAACGGAGTCATAACGAAAGAGATGGAAATGAAGGCAACCTAATAACAAAAGACATGGAAAGACAACAACTGAATATCGAACGAAATATAGAGCGGGCCAAGCCAAGTAGCACAAAGGTCGAGGCCGAGACAAATCAGGTCGACAGTCTATCACTTCTTGAAGGCAGGGGTGGCGAATCCGGGGAAGAGGTTTTGCATGACCGGGAGGGCTGGTTGGAGCATGCTGCTGTAGGTTTGCGATTGGCTCGATTGCGCAGCTTGGTGGAAGAAGGACTGGAAGCTGTTACCAAGCGAGGCAAAGGCTGCAATGAAACGGGAACGGGTCAACACACTAGAGATTGTGCTCAGGGATACAGAACTGATCACTCACGAGAAAAGACTTGGCCGAATTGTCCTCCGAAGGAGTTCTGAGCCTGGCTGATGAAGCTGGCGAACTGGGTCATGGTCTGAGAAGCCACGTTGCTGAACCCTTGGGCACCGAAACAAGCCATGCATCCGTTGGCTTGAGACAACGCAGTCTGGAAAGACTGAGCAAGGTGTTGCATCTGTTGAGTAGCGACTGTCTGGGAGAACTGTCCAGCCTGGAGCATCGATTGCATCTGGGAAATCTGCGAGTTGACGCTTTGGAAGCTGCTCATAGCGGAGGTGAAGCTGCTTTGTTGGTTCATTCCAATGGAACCACCACCAATGCCTCCGAAGCCACCACCAATACCTCCGAATCCACTACCGAAGCTGTTGGCGCCATTGAAGCTGTTGACACCGTTAAAGCTGTTGGCCCCGCCAAATCCAGAGACACCACCACCAAAGCCGAGGCCAGGGCCACCGCCGAGACCGTTGGCCATCATACCAGAGTTCTGGTTGGATGAGGACATGGAGTTGTCATTCTGGCTGAAGCTACTCCCAAAAGGAGAAACCTGGGCCGAAGCGGCGTGGTTCTGGGCAGATTTGGTGTCGCTGTTCTGGAAGCTCGAAAAGCTGCGGGTCTCGTGTCTGTTGAGAATAAAGTTTCAGCGGGCAGGCATGGTATCATGTACGTCAAAAGAGAACTTACTGGACGGGAGAAGCAATGGTAGCTGCGAGAGAGTGAACAGTAGGAGACATGTCAGTTTACTCTTGGCGCTCAGGAGAGTCTTGAGACAAATGTTCAAACGCACCGGCAGCCAAGAGGGTAGCAACGTAGACGGTGGAGAGCATTGCGGTAGATTTGATGTTTTACTTGTAAGCCGAAAGGAGTGTCTGGGGTTGGAGCGTCTTGTTTAGGATTCAGAAGGTGTGCTGGTGAATGGTGAATTGGGGATTGATGGCAAGGTGTAGACTAGTGCCCATTTTATAGAACTGTTTTGGTAGGCCTTCCCACTGGATTCATCAATCCAGTTGGCACTCTCTCTTACTCTACGTGCGGTTCTCCAGGTCAGTCTTCCATTTCCAATCCATAGGCCGGTGATTTGCGCTCTCATCTGTTTTCGGATCGCAGCAACTGGCACACCAGCCTGACGAGCAATAGTTACTGCCACCGTTGTCAACGAAGCTCTTCATAATTGTCAATCTGTTCCAAAAGGATGAGTCAAAACTGTGCATCCACCGGCACCAAAACTGTTCAGTACTTTGCGGGGAGTGGGAGATAGGGACTTGAAAGTTAGAATGTACCCGGAGTTAACTGAACCACTCCCGGCGGTGCCGGCGGCCCGCTCCTCCCGCGGGGGGGACTTGCTTTGCGGGTTTAGACGGAAGAGTCTCATTCAGTCATGACCCAGCCTATTCCTTGAAAATCATACAGAGCCGTCTAGAGCAGTTTCAAAAAATGGTTGACCTTTACAAAAAAATCACAACGCGACAAACCTTCCACGGCTTTGGAATATGCCAGCCTTGGTACATCAACATGAAATCGACTAGCTCGGGGCTGAAGGTATTCTCACGCCCGAGTTGTTTGATTGCTGTTGATTTGATCCAGCTTGCATATCAAGTGAAGATTGCAAAGACTTCGGAGTACCATTCTTACTCGAATTGACAACCTGTTTTAGATCCGCTGCACACTACTCGCCCAGCACCAGGCCCGATCAATTGCCACGGGCCAAGGATCTCTAGGGACGGAACGGAGGGACATGTTATCAACATCAGTAAGGCCAAGAGAGAGTATGATCTCCAATGTGTGGACACAATTTCGGCTACTTCAAGTTTACTTTCGCTCAGTTTGTGGTTATTTCACATTTTCACATTGATTTTTGAACTTCGAATGCTTTAGTTCCAAGGTGTCTGCCTTGATATTCTAATTCAGGTTTTCTGTGGAGTTTAATACAATAGGCTTCCGGGCAATCCAACGATTAATAATTAAGAGAGTCTGAGTCGGTTGATTCGGGGATGGAAGTGTGTGGGATATACCCCTTATTCAACAATGTTTTTTTTCTTCTTTTGGATCGTGTCAATCCGAAATCTTTTCAGATGATTCCTCCTTGAACATGCCAAGAGTCCGAACTCGACGAAGAATCAGTATCATAGTCAGATGGATGATTTCTACCCAACTTGATCTTCTTTTCTGCCATCTTGACCTTCAGCTTAACTCCACGAAGAGGCGGCTGGGCTGACATTATATGCATGCTATGCCTTGGCTTCTGACCGACATGGGCTGACTTCTTTTGGTGTTGACAAGAACGCTAGTGAATCATAAGGCTTGGTTTCACAATGGACGAATCTGGACGTACGGATCGTGATGGCACAAGATCTCCGTAGGGTGTTGGATCCAGTGCATCTTTTACGACTTCCTATTCAGCGATCGCAGGTGAGTATTGTTTTCTGTCCAAGAAGGCAAACCAAAAGAAACCTTCGCTTACTCCATGAGGTAAAATTTGATCAGCACCAAACTGTCGCAATAGTGCTTCAGCTGACATTGTATCCGGCTGTGAGTATGTGATTGGATGATGAATGAAGAAAGTATGCTCCATCAGCACAGATAAATTCACCCCAAAAAAGCAAAGGACACGAACTTTGAGGCAAGGCCTCTAGTGGTATCAGCTCGAACTTATCCTTCTTCTTTGCCTGAGGGTGTTATTGAACGTCAGTGTAATTAAACGATCAATACAACCCCATATAAAATCCACAAGCTTACATCGGCTGCTATCGAATCATGAGTGATAAAATGAAGAAGGAAAGAAAAGCCTGTCAAGAAATAATTGAGAGACAATAACGGTTGTATGGTTTTAGTCTGTCTTACGTCATCTCTGTTTGCCAAAGGAAATTGAGCACTTGACGAGCGTGTTGTGATGGAATGTAACAGGGATCTAGCTGACCCGTCTGGATCAAGACTGGTACGTTCATTCGCTTGCTTTTTGAAAATGTTTTTGACTCTGTAAATTGGTCGGATTGACAGCTCATCATTTGGATGGTTCCTGACAGAGAGACAAAATGTCTCACCCAAATATACCGCCTTGGTTCTTCCTATTGCCTTGAACTCCAGTGAAATGCCTTCCCGAAAAAAGGTGAGCGTTGAATGAAAAAAGCGCACCCGAAGTCAGTTGCTTGCCTTGCGTTCGGAACTTGTTTGAAATGAAACAGAAAGAATTACCGGCTTGGAGCTTTCCCAGTATTGGCGACCTCAGAAAGACCTTGCTTGTAGACTTGTCTGTGATAGATCAGCTCTTCGGTTGTTCCTGATGATATCAATCGTATACATTCAACTTCCCGCTTTTGTCCAATGCGTACAACCCTGTCCATGGCTTGGGCATCGTGACTAGCTGGAATCCAGGATGGCTAATTCGGCACACGAAATTAGATCGGGAAACTATACAGTCAATCTAGACTGCATCGTTGTCTAGGAGCCCTGCCCACATCGAAAATCTTACAGAAACAAAGAAAAGAAAGGGGGTTGAGTTTGTTATATAACATTGATCTCTGCAGGTGATCGAAGGAAGACTCATTACTACTTTGTTTGCTGCGGTCAAATTTAGGCCAACTATTAATGTGGGGCGGAAGATGCAGATGACGAGGTTCAATGTCATCTTTCCGATTGATCCTATAACGATGTATATTTGACGCTTACCGCCAGCAGCCTTAATACTCACCAAAAAGATATATAGCAGCTCCTTGAAACAGAGGCTACAAAACTTTCCATTTTCCGCAAATTTCGCTGTCGTACTTGCAGGAGAGGTGCGATACTCGAGACAAATCATCATCCGGAAACATTTTCTTCACATAGAGTGTATCTTATTCATATTTATCTCGTTTATCCTGTTTTTCTGAAAGAAGCACAAATACATTTCAAATCTAACACGGCGGCTTTAAGCGGTCAGGTTCGATATAAATAACTCGGATAGGTCAACGCCAAGTGGTTTGTGTTGTGAACGGGAAAAAAGGAACAGTGGGCACTGACCGCTCGGCTAACGAGTCGGCACTTAACTGAATGACACTGCAGTTCTTCCATCTGCAAGAGTTCTATCAGTGGTTTGGTTCAATGCACAGAAGAATAAAAAAACTACTAAATTTTGGATTCCTGTCATTGGACATAACACAATTTGGTCAGTCCTCGGAGGAAGCTGGAAAGTAAATGTTCATCATTAAAGAAAAGTTCATCAAATATCGCGCTTACACTCGACTCACCTCGTGCAATATTTTTGCCTTGTTCCTATCTAATTGTGCCTCAAGATAGCTCGAACTGAAACCGGAGTGAGAACAAGAAAATTTGAAAGGAAAGGGGGGAAAACCCCCTTCTTGCCTGGAGATATGGTCAGCACTTGTCCACCAAAGTGCCAGCCCTTTCCTAAATACAAAGGCAAGCATAAGAAGATTATTCCACCTGTGTGACACAGTTATTTCACAAAACTCATGGCACCCAAATGGAGTTTGTAAACAGATGCGTCTAGTTTAGGCGCTTCCTCGATTGGATTTGAAACAAAGTGTGAGAAAAGCAGAATAAGCTTTCAGACACCGAGTGGTGTGTTAGATGTCAGCTGGGGTACGTTTTGGGGGGCGGGAGCAGTAGGTCGTACCTGAGAGTGAAAGAATAGACGGGAGAAAACAGGATGAGGAAAGGAAAAAGAGAAAGGAACAATTTGATGCGCGGACTAGACTAGATACAACACTTTCACAGGTATTTCCCTAGCATGTCACATTTCCTTTCTCTCACACAAAGGCCTCCCACATTGCAACAGTTCCTAGTGCGCCAGGCCGGACCCAATCGAAAAGACTGTGGAGCTCACTGAAATTTTGGACAATCGGTTATTACTATAAAGTAAAACTGTCAAAGAACAGGAACACTTGCTCAAAAATAAACAAGAAAACAAAAAACAAAAAAAAAGTGTTGATGCTTTTTTCAAGAAAAAAAAAGGAAGCTGACAAATGATAGTATGTGATCTGAAATGAATGATCAGAAATGAAAAAAAAAACTGAAAAAGTTGTCTGATGGGTGGTTTAATAAAAAAGGTGTTGAGAGGGTCATTCATCAGCACATGTGGCATTCTGGCACTGTGATCTTGCACACTGCCAGCATATTTGGCTGGGTTGATCTCATCCCAATTAAACTGGGATCCACTCAACCAAGGTTAGTCTCAACCAATTAAATATAAATAGAAGGTACACCTACCTAGCTTTGGATCATATTTCATCAATCAACCAAGATCAAATTGGTTGGGTGCATCTCAGTTTGATTGGGATGAGATCAACCCAGCCAAATATGCTGGCAGTGGTGCTCCTAAATTCTGAAAAAACATTCTGAGCTTGCAGAAACAAGTTGACTTTTTATTTTTTTTGACAAATTTTTGAATGTTCTTGTTGGTTTATATTTTCCCAATACCAATTCCTATGACTTGCAGTTGGTGGGTTGAGTTTCTAGAGTCCAAGTGTCTTTTTCTGATTTTGTGGCGTGAAGTTTCCCGAGGGAAATGTGTGACATGCCTGAATCCACCCCGAGCCGAATGAGGGGCAACTTGCCAGCTGGGCAGTCCAAGGCTCAAGGCAGCACACATCTACACTTTACCACTAGGAACACCATCGCTGGCACTGGATAATGTCTTCGAATAAGAAACGATCGGGTGCCGAGGAGACCGCCACCCCTTCCTCAGCCAAACGATCAAAGAAGTAAGAGACATCCGCTTAAGCTACAAGTAGACACTCTTGGCTGATCGAGACTGTGTTTTACTTCCTATCCACATTTAGCTCATCGGTAAGTTGGCCTTCGCACTGTTTGTTTGGTCATGAAACTCCGATTCGAACTCACGCTCAACGTGTCTTACCAGGCTACCACCACTCTGTCCTTCCTGCCTCCTAAAGGCGATCTTAATAGTATCGTCGGCCAACAAACACCCACTCAATCGCTTCCATCCAAACCTGCGGCATTAGCTGTGAGTAATATCCAATGGGTCCATCTCAACAGATAACCAACCTCGTAATAATTGACTCTCCTTGTAGTCCGCAGAAGATATAGCCCGTAAACGTGCCGAAATAGCAGCCAAATTTGCATCATTCAAGAGCAACATCTCAGCTGGATCGGGTGGATCGATTGTCGCCCCCTCTCCTGGTGGATCGACGAGTATCCAAACAAATGTCGGCCCGTCAAGCTTGCCCAATATCGATCCTAATTTGGCGAAGAAAGTGGCCGAAGCACGAAAAACAGTCGAGCAACTCACAGCCAAGTCCAAAAACCCTTACCTGGTCAGTTCTCGCAGCCATGAAAAGTCACCAGTTAACGCCTGAGGTACTCACACGCCCACCTAAATCTTTCCACAGTCCGGGCCCTCTGACCCTGTCGAACCAGTTTCGATGACCACCACAGGTGTCCATCCCTTGCTGATGGGACTCGATAAAGGTTCATCAAGCGGAGCCGGTTTGAATGATCGATATAAACCCATGGTTCCCAAATTTGCTACTGTTAAGGTACGTCGATCGCGTCAATATGCAGCCTCAAGGTGTTTGAACACCCTCTTCACAAGTTCATATGTCGTTTTTTTTGCAGGCAAATGTTGCAAAGCCCACGAATCACGCCCCCAAAAAGAAAGACTTGTATCAGTCATCACAAGTTGAAGTAGATCCAGTAGTTCTAGACAATCGGGCGAATCCCCATTTCGATAAAACATTAGCCGGTCCGATTGGAGATCCTTCTGGTGTCGTTCGAACAAGAGCTACCCGTAGTCTGAGATTCAACCCCAAAGGAAAATATATTCGACTCGCTGAACAAGTTCGAGCGGAGTTTCGCCTGGAAGAATTGAAAAAAAGGATCGCCGAGAGCTCTCGTAAGGCCGGATTGGACGGCGAAATTGAAGCTGTAGAAAAGCAAGTTAGGGTGTGTGCCCAGTCTTCTTACCTTCCGAACTCATCACTTAGTTGCTTGTTGATAGTTTTCTTCTTCTTTTTGCCTATTATTAGAGACCTGAACCTCCTGATTGTGAATGGTGGGATGAAGATTACCTCCCGAATAGGTCATACAATGATTTAGATGATGGAACGGCCTCGAAACATATCAATTCGACCGAATCTCCAATAACAATTTATGTTCAACACCCTATCCAACTCCCTGCGCCAGGCGACAAAGAAGCTGTCGCGCTGAAACCTTTGAAACTTACCAAAAAGGAACAGCGGAAGATGAGGAGACAGCGGCGTATGGCTGAGTTACAGGATAAGCAGGATCGTCAAAGAATGGGCTTGTTGCCACCTGATCCACCAAAAGGTAAGTCCAGCTACCTCATAAATCAATCATCTCGGCAACTCATCTCTTTCCTTTTTATTTGGTTACAGTCAAATTATCAAATATGATGAAAGTCTTGACGTCGGATGCAGTAGCGGATCCTACAAAGATTGAAGCTCGTGTTCGAAGAGAAATGTTACAACGTAAAAAGACTCATGAACAAGCGAATGAAAAACGGAAGCTCACAGATGATCAACGGAAAGAAAAACTTGAGAAGAAGAGAGAATCTGATGAAACGAGAGGGATCTTAACCACAGTTTTTAAGTTCGTCTATTATAAATTCAAATACTTGTTCGATCTTGGCCTTGATATTTACTAATCTAACCATTGTTTTTTCTTACAGAATCAAGTATCTTACTAACCCAGCTCATCGATTCAAAGTCCGGAAAAATGCAGAACAACATGGGATAACCGGGGTCCTAATATTTAATCCAAGGTTTGCGTTAGTGGTAGCGGAGGGGGGCTCGAAAGCGATCCGCGCGTACAAGCATTTAATGTTAGAGCGCATAGACTGGACGGCGGAAGCGCGATCACGTACACCGGATGAAGAGAAACGAGGAGCTGATGCGTCGTCGTCAACCACTGTGCCTGCTGCTGCTACTGCTGCTGGGGACGCTGTAGCTGGCAATGGAGACGAGGAAACGGCCGTCGAGCCTCAATCGTTGGCGGATAATACATGCGAACTCATTTGGGAAGGCGATGGTAGAGAAAGAGTCTTTAATAGCTTCAGACCTAAGAATTGTCCCTCGGATGCGATCGCCAGAGAGTTTCTGGGATCTAGATTGGGCTTCTGGTACGATCCTTCTTCCTTATCCTCATTTTTGCTCTTGTTTTCCTTTGCGATCCTATCAATTTTGTGTGGGGGGCTGATTCAATTTTTCCTTTTCCAATTTTCGGTAGGGATGTGGCCAAAAAATGGGGCGAAGATACGATTAGCTAAAATGCCAGAAGAAAAGATTTCCAATTCTGAATTGAATTACTTACATTACATCTTATCTGTCGCATAGCACTATTAAATAAAATAAATGGTGGCCTACATATCTGCGTGGTACCTCGATGATGGTTCTCTGTATTCGAGCAGGATCTGATTGTGATCCAGATCACTCGACAAGTCAAGAACTGGAGAGGTCTGAACCTCGACGCTCACTAATGCACATGCAGGCTAGGCTTCTACGGTGATAGAGTGCAGGACGCCTTCTAATCGTATGATATCTATGTAGATTTCCACAGTCCTACGCAGAGTATCACAAAGGCTCCTGGGAACGGAGGGATACATTTGCACATGGAGCCTCAGCATGGTAATTTAACCATACCCAAGGAGATTTGCATTTTGCCTCATTTTGGCAATCCAAGTGACACGTTTTCGTCGGCATGCACTTGGGTTACGAAATGTCAAGTTCTCTTGGTGAAACATGGATTCAGATGTTTCACCATCCATGTGCCATCCTCCGGCAAGTTTTCCATAATCAATCCACGTTACATGGCACACTGATTTTGAACTCGAACCCCGGGTGACCCGGGGGTGTACTTTTGCCGGAACGCGTTTTCACATCGCGCGTGGCTCGTGGCACGTGCCGCGACACCCATGCATGAATTAAACACCAGGGTCCTCACGAGTCACAGTGATTTGGTCTTCCAAAATGAACAAGTTTTTACCTACCAAGGTCTTGCCGACCCAAGCATATTGTCATCACAATTCTGGCCGAAACAGTCTGCCCCCTGGATTATCAGGAAACTTCGGATGGGCATCAATTTATATGTATTTCTGTACATATGATCACATGGCAACGTAGAGAAATGCCTTGCTCGATCATCAATCAAACGATATAGATCTTTATAACCCGCCCAGTTATAAACATGGAGAAGTTTTCCTCTTTCACCAGGCTTTTGCCATGTCTCATTTTTGTTTTGTTTTTGTTCAGCAAATCCTGAAAAGGAATGTGGCACATGTCATAAGAAGATTGATATAAACGAAAATTTGCACTAGTTCGAAGCGTCGGGCTGTTGCAGTCTCATTTGAAACAAAAAAAAAAATATCGATTTCCAAGCTGCTCGTAGCATCTTCGACGTACAACCTGCCTCACAGCATCCAAAGCACGGGTGTAGACAGTGACACCAACCCGGCAGAGCATATACTATCTCCTTGAGAAAGCTCTGGCCATCTCAGGCTGACTCCGGAGGCAGCCTGATTCGCCTCCCTCAAAACACTTTTTTTCCCCCGGTGATATCATCAGTCTTCTCAATTTCCAAACCATACGAAACTCGCGGACCACCGAAACTGAGGTTGCTCGGCATCCCTAGCAATGATTCACATATCCGTTTATGTGGCCGTTCCTGTTGTACGAATATTGAGTTGGTGGGTCTGTTATGGAAGCAGTCAATCTGTGCTAGGTACGCTTTCTCAGTTTGCCAAGAAATTATATTTTTCCCATCAGTTCAGTTGTTGACGGCGGGCCTTGAACATAAACCAGCATTGGAAGCTACGGGGAGCTGGGCAAGTCACTACCCGCAAAGTTACACTGAACTCTTGAGTGATGAAAGCAGTTTCGTCAATCGGCCCAATCAGCGATCGTCTTGGCAGGAGTCATTAACGCCAACCGGATCCGGCACTCCCGAATTCCCTTTGGATTCTGAGGGGAGAAGTAGAGCGACCGGCAAACGGGGGCGGGATTCCGATACCGAACAAACCAGCTCAAAATCTTTGAAATTGACGCGTGACGATGCTACAACATGGCCTGGCTTGACTAGTAGTAGTACCACAGGGCCTGATAGACGACTTAAAATCTTCAAGCCCACCGCTATTCGTCCCGTCGAACTTGACTTTCCACAGGCTAAACGGAAACCTGACCTAGCCAATCCAAGAAGTAGAGGCTCAGCTTTCATACCGTACGGACTGAATCACCCCAAAGAGGATCGGGGTAGGTCACCTGTCATCTCGCTGGTAGATTGGCATGATAGATTGAACTCGCGGGACGAACCTGAAGAATTGGTCCGACTGAAAGATCACATTCAAATTCCGCCGGTTGATGTGTCCACTAAACACGATGGACTTGAGACAGACAAGCAGGTTGAACAAGCGAAGACGCCAGAGATTTGGCCGATCGTTTTACCAGCAAATAGCGAACCCAAGGAAATCTTGAAAGAAAAAACATTGCAGCCATTTATTCCGCTGTATTTCAAGCCCGTGAGCAACAAAGCGAACGAAGATCAGCGGCCTCAAAAATTGAAGAGACTATTGGTTCTGCCCGACGTCAACCCGATACCCGAAGATTCCCAGAAAGATCAACGTCCTAAAAGATTAAAAACTCTAGATGTTGGGCCGTCTTTTACTTCAGCTATAGACAAGCATCACAAGGAAGACCTGGAGGCTGTCAAATTGCAACAATCAGTCCCCCCTCAGTTTCCGTTCATGAGTGGCAATTTTAAGAAATTCTTGGAAACTCAAAACTTCCAGGCGTCGTTACTCGGAAGTCAAGCCAGCAGAACCCCTTACCCTTCCTCCAAAGTTTTTGAATTAGGAAAACTCTCCGAAACTTCACAGTCCTCAGTTGCTTTAGTTAGAATTGAAGATGTCAACAAATATTATTCCCACCAGGCTTTGAATTGGTTTCCAAAAAAAGTGAACCTGAGAGCGGCACGTGGTAGCCATCTACTCGCGGGGCGATTCCTGAGTAGCATAGTCGGTCTCAGGGCAAAGGACGTGCTGCAGAAGATGCACGATTCAAACAGAATCATGATTCCATTCGCCTACGACTTAATTGCGAAAGACTGGTCGAATGGTAACTGGACGAGGATATGCAGCCTATGGCAAAGGTTTTGGAGGAATTGGGATGAATCAACATCGAACGCCTCGGCAGAGGAGACCCTCAGGACTTTCCTCTGGATCTCCGATTACATTTCGGAAACTACGATTCCAGAGTTGAGCTTGTCTTACCTCAGTGAACAAAACCTGAGGAAATCGGCTCCTCACTTGAGAAATCGACAAGCTGCGCTACTCAAAAATATGTCGCTTGCAAACCCCAACATTTATCAAATGAAGACCGATTACTCGATTAGTGCTTCCCGACAAGTGTTTGAAAGTTTCCTTAATGACAGCTTAAGGAGCGGAATCGGTGACCTCGATCACATCACCCTCAGTCAACTACACAATTATGTATTGAGAAACTTAGATGGAATTGCGGGAAAAATCATCTCAAAATTACCAGAGGATCAAAAAAATAAAAACAAAACTCTACCCAAAGCCTTATTTGAAAATGAAGAGATAGATTTAGTTTTGTACCCTTCGAAATATTCTATAAGTGTTATTGGCGGTTATTCAAAGCAACAAGTTCGCAACATTGACAATTTGGATAACTTGTTAAAGTCTTTAACGAAAAACGTTTTTGCGAGAAAACCGGGTGATGATGATGATCAAGATGAATTCGTATTTTTACCTGAGAGAATTCGAAGATTCTTTTTTCTGAAACAGTTATATACTAAATGAAAAATTTACAATTCACTTATACGATCATGCCCCACTCAGTTGCCTGGTACTTTCACACTAGGGTTTCGTTTGGGTGGATTTTGATTGTATTTAAATGAAACATGCATGTAATTTTACATCAGTATGGGTGGTTTGCTATTTATCAAAATCCCTTTTTTCAACTGTTTTCCCCTCATTTCATTTCTGAAATATGTTTCTGTCATTTTTGATTGATCACATAGTCTTTCAATCTTATTAAATTTAATCTCTTGTTTCAAAATAAAACCAAAATTTCAGTATAGGAGAAACAAAAGCAAATAAAAAAGAAAAAAAAGGCTGATCATGAGAATTGTATGATTTGTGCCTGTGATTTGAAGAGTTGTGATTGAGTTTGAAGTGTTAACCATGGGTATTCATAGGTGTAGATGATGAATCTTAATTCAAAATGAACAGTGACAAGAACCATATTATTGTACAAACCTACAACCAAGAATTCCTCCTAACATGAAGGCCCAATTTTCACTGAAACTGATTGTAAGTCACTAGGGATTTAGGCTTGTTGAAGGTTGTAGAATAAATTTTGAAGATAATCCCAATTGAGGAGTAAGTTACAAGAGATTTTCAGGCTTAGTTTATACCTGGATCAAGACAATCAATTCACAACCTCCAAACACATTGGTTAAGGGTCAGATTATTTGCGTTTATATTCCATGATGTGTTTGCTATCTTGAATGCATTGGAATATATGCATGTAAGCAAGTACTCACAGGATCAGGAAGGAGTGGATTCACTCCTTGCTACTCCCAGTACTATTTTGTTCTTTTATTATAATCCAGTACAGGGTGGTTCAGGGTTTGGATTAAGTTTTATAATCCATCTTGATCCACTCATCAGTGTGAATACTCTAAATGGACTAAGCTAATATTCAGAAGCTTTTAAGCCTTGTTTTGGCCTTTCTTGTGCTATATTATGACCACACAAGGGTAGGGAAAATCATGTAAATCCATGTCTACCTCCTTAAACCACTTGAGGCAATACCTATGCTTTATTTGTACTGTAGATTGCTGGATATTTATAGAATAATAAAAGAGGGGTTATAAATTCCATTGGGGATTTCTGGGTTCCATACCTGCAAATAAGCTTGGTAAATATTTCCTACCAGTGACTAGTGACTGTCAGAAACAATTGAATCTGGTGGATTTTTTAATTTATAATGAGGTGGGGACTTGGTTCTGGGATTTGGTATGCAATGGAATTGCTAGGGTGGGGTGGCATTTGTTGTGGAAGCTCCATATATTAAGAGAAAACACCATAAAATTGAATTTAGAGGGGGTTGACCAACCCCAAAAGCTTCTGAGTTGCCTTGATGAATCAGAAGTGGTGATTACCAGTTCAGGTGAGCAAACTGGCTCTTCAATTTGATAACCATTTTGTTTAGCTATGGAGGCACTCACCCACCAACTTTGACAAAAATATGTGCCAATCTTCCAAAATTTCCCCTGAGCCACTGTCTTGGCCGTTCATCCGCCATTTAGCTGCCAAATGTGCCAACTTCCTGCTTTTGAACCAAAGATGTCATCAGGTACCAAGTTACCCGCAACAGGTACAGGTAACTCCTCATAAAAAACTCAAATTTGGGTACCTGCGTACCTGGAGCAGGTACCCACGGGTGTTTGGATTTTTTGTTGGCATAAATGCCAGCTACTCTTCATTTCACTCAATCACACAATTTTAACATATTTTTGGCTAATTTTAATTCATTTTCTCAACGCCTTCCCCTTCCCCTTGCACTTTTCTTCATTTTTCTTGTTAAGCTTCCATTTACGCAAGACACTGCTCTCTATCTTGCCATTTTTTGTGTGAAACAAAACAGCCATCTCTCTTGCCACCAAGGATGCACTCAGCCAATGCCTTTGGAGAGAGACATAGTCCCTTCCAAAGCTGAATGAACACTCCATGTCAACTGTGGTTGCTATTATGTATAGCAAGAAATGAGATCAATCAGTCAATGTTTGGGGCAATTCACTATGCACCAATGATAAAAGATGAAAAGACGTACCTGGACAACTAAGAACATCCAGGGCCATCTGGAGAAGGACCTTGTGAGTGTTGCCTGTGCATTGTTGCCGCATCCACCACTTGAGGGAGTTCACCGGCCCTCCTTCATCATTTAAATTTAACCCCCCCCCCCACAAGCCACATAGAGAGTGGGTTGGTGGGGGTGCTCCCTCCACGGGCTTTGGAGGCGCCAACCAACCCTGCAAGTACACCTGCATGCGGCTTCTGAGAAGTGATGATCAATGATTAGCTTAACTCAAGTTGATTGGGAGAAAATGTGATCACTTACTTTGGGACCAGGATTCACCGGCTGAGAATTCTTTGGTTCCCCATGGTGGAGGGGTATGGTGGTGATGAAGTGGGAAGCTGGTGACTGGGTAAAATGGGTGATTGGGTGGGGAGGAGGTGACTGGTTGGTTGGGGATGGGTGGGGGGAGGGTGAGTGCTGTGGATATGTGGATATCTAGTGGCATTTCCCCGCCCCCCCAGGTCCCCGGTGCATACATATGTATGCAATTCAAAAATGTAAATGCATCTGGTGTTTTAATAGGATGGGTATGAGGATGTACCTGTAGGTCTGCCAGCCAGACACCCATACCCGTACCTGTACCCGCAAAGAGGTACCTGTTATACTCAGGCAGTTACCCCCCCCCCCCCCATCAGACACAAGGTACCTGATGACATCTTTATTTTGAACCACTATTCATTTCAACCAGTATGGTGGTTAAAAAACATGGAATTGCCTGGCACCCACCATATGAGACATGGATTGCTATGAGCTGAGATCCTACTGTGTTTAAAGTAGGCAGCGCTTTGAGGAGATGGTGTTGTTGAGGCTGCCCTCAAGATTCATCCGGATAGAGATTGATGAGAGGAGGTTTTGGGAAAGGATTTTGGGGAGGGCAGGGGAGTGGAATAACCCTGGCAGATTTGTTTTGAGGTTGAGAGAGATAAAAAGGGAAATAGAGAGACAGTAGAGTTCAAGTGAACTAAGCTTCAGCTTAGTAGAATGTGATCTCTAGAAAAGGGGAGGATATTGGGGATACTGCCAGCTGAGTTCTGAGTTCTGAAAATCCTTGTGTTAATTAAGGTTGGTGGTGGTTTTACGTGGGATCAGCAACTGCCATGCCTCCCTGTCACATGAATTTGATCCTGAACTCATGTTCCAGGGGGAACATGTCACAGCCATATCATCATCTCCTCTAAAAAAACAGAAACAAACCAAAGCAAATATACCCATAAGAGGACTACACAACTCAAAAGATAACCAAGACCAACCAAAGAAAAAGGAACAACACCAGCAGAAAGAAATAGAGATGGATAATAAAACAAAGTAGTCAAAGAAGATGATAAATCAATATGGGAGGGAACTTATATTTTAATACCATGAAAGCTTAAGTAGAATTTTTGAGGTTAGATATAGGAGAGTTCACCAGGGTAGTTTGCTCAGCACTCCCATGCCAGTGCCCTAAAGCCTGCCCTTTAGGAACCCCGTAAGATGTTATACCCAAACTTGCACCAAGTCATGCTTCATTTTGTATTCAAATGAGGTTGGATTATTTTGCAACTCAGGTTGATCATGGTCTGATACCAAGTTGAACCCAATCCTAACTTAACTAGATCATTTACTTCAACTCTCCCAGAGCACATGCAGCACTTCGTTGCAAATAAATCTCAACTTCTTGGCAGAAATAAGGGTTTTTTCAATGTTATAAAATGATATCATTGATCATGGGGTTACCAGATGATCCAAACAGCCCAGGAAATTTTTGCATCTAATAACACAGCCCAAAATTATATATTGGAAAAAATGCTTGTGTTATGAAGATGAATGAACTCAATCAATCAATTTTCTGATTGCATCTCTTGAGAAATGCATAGATACATGTAGCAGTGAATAAGAACATGTGAATCAATACTGGGTTTCACCTGTGGCACTTTGAATTGGCAAATGATCAATAATATATATTGTCTACGGGTGCAAACTGCAAGTATTTCACTACGGATATCAATTACTAGATTATCCTTTTTATTATTTAAATGAATTCTATTATTTTTGAAATGTATGAAGATATCAAACAACCAGTATATTTCAGTTTTTTTTTTTTTTTTTTTTTTTAAATTTTTTTTTCACAGAAAAATAATAAAAAATAAACGATTTTGTTTACATCTTTTTAAGTTGTAATTTTTCTTTTTTTGTTGTTTTATTTATTTATTTATTTTTTATTGTGAAATGAAGCAGATGATTTTTTTTCTTTAAAGACATGATTGAACATGAGAGACAGCAGGAGGAACAAGATAACATTTTTTTTATCAGATATGCGGAGAACTGAGAAAAGCTGTCAGTCTGATATAAAGCAAAGCAGATATGGAGAAGAAAAAGAGAAGCTAAGAAAACACTAAGACCCAAAGACGGCCTGGATCAGGATCAGAATATCAAGAGGTGATTTTCCTTCTTGAAGCCACCCT
>LUKR01000355.1:5302-21635 GCA_019395275.1 Puccinia brachypodii | reverse complement strand
TGAGCCAGAGGGTGGTGCTCGGCGCGGCGATGGACCATTGTGCATATATGCAACTCGGGTGGGCGCATTCAAGCTTATCTAATACAGCCCATGCAAAATGCAATTGGGCCGAAAAAAAAGTTGGAGAAATACATCGCCGGAAGAAATCCACGCCTCCAGCGGGGACAGAACATTCAAGGAACTTAGTAGTGACTACCCTCTTCAGCCTCTCTCTCCAGCACAGTTCTCCGGCTTCGTGGTATCCGTGATTCAACGTTCGATATAGCAGTTTCTGTCTTGATTATTTGATAACCAACCAAGTTTGTCACTCAACGACGATCTCGGAGTTTGTCGATTGGCTCACCATTCACCATGATCCGAGCGTCCTTGCCGTTGAAGAGATTCCACTCGGCTCGGCAGCTGCCCACCTCTTCTTTCCAATCGGTGCCCGCCCAGGTTTCACTTCGAGGCTTTTCACATCTTCAGCATAGGGCTATCTCAATTTCAGCTACCCGGCATCAGGACGTAAAGGTTGTCCAGCCGACGCTCAGTACACCAAGTGAAATAGCCAAAAAAATCAGCGCTGCAGTCTTACCTAAGATCGAAAAACCTGATGTTAAGAAAGTATTGGTCGTCGGAAGTGGTGGCTTGAGTATCGGTCAGGCTGGAGAATTTGATTATTCTGGTCAGTATCAAAGTTATTGCTTCAAATCGCTCCAATTATGGAAATCCAACTGATTATCATACCCTACCATTGGTGCCAATATTCTCTTATTCTGATCCGACAGGTTCACAAGCCATCAAAGCCTTGAGGGAATCCAACATTGAAACTATCTTAATCAATCCCAACATCGCAACTATCCAAACGTCTCATCATCTGGCTTCAGAGGTTTATTTCTTACCTGTCACGGCAGACTACGTAGCATGGGTTCTGGAGAAGTAGGTAGATGGGTTAATTTCCCAGGGTTGATCTGGCTCACTTTGGATGCTTACACCTGAGCTAATTGTTTACAGGGAGCGACCGGATGGAATCCTCCTCACATTTGGTGGGCAGAGTGCTCTAAACGTGGGTATTCAACTGGACAAAATGGGTATATTAGAGAGGTTGGGTGTTCAGGTCCTGGGTACCCGTGAGTCTTCCAGCCATTACGAGAATCACTTGATTCAATTTTTGCTTATTGCAAGGTTCTACTCTTTCAATTTTATTAGCGATCCAGACCTTGATCGTCAGTGAAGATCGTGACTTGTTTGTCAAGGCCCTCAATGGTACGTTCACCTACCCAATTCAAAGCTGGAAAATTCTCCCCATAGCCTTGTCGCGACCAAGCTGCAAAGAAAAGCAGCATTCAGCATTCCAAACATTCATTACCCATCGAAGCTGACACACCCCGAATCCCCCCAAAACCAAACTTGCACCCTCATAGAAATCGATATCCCCGCAGCCCACTCAACCGCCGTCTCGACCGTCTCTGACGCTTTGGACGCCGCGAAAGAAATAGGCTACCCGGTTATTTTACGATCTGCATTCTCTCTTGGGGGGCTGGGCTCTGGCTTTGCTCAGAACGAGGACGAATTACGTGATCTTAGCGCCAAGAGTTTATCACTAAGTCCACAAGTCTTGATCGAGAAGAGTCTCAAAGGATGGAAAGAAGTGGAGTACGAGGTGGTTAGAGACGCTGCAGATAGTAAGTGTCAATCTGTTGATCTCAGCCCCTACATGACACTGACTTTCTAAACTTATCCCCCCCATAGACGTCATCATCTGCTGTAATATGGAAAACTTTGACCCGCTGGGAACACACACCGGTGACTCGATTGTGGTCGCGCCCTCGCAAACGCTTTCTGACGACGATTACCACATGCTGAGGTCTGCTGCAATCAAAATTGTCAGGCATGTTGGTGTCGTTGGAGAATGTAACGTGCAGTATGCCCTGAACCCACACAAGCGGGAATACATGGTCATTGAGATGAACGCACGTCTCTCCCGATCAAGGTCAGCTATCATGTCCCACATCATTCCGCCTACCTGATAAAACTGATACCTGACAAAACTGATGGGTACTGTCACTTCTAGTGCGCTCGCGTCCAAAGCAACTGGATATCCGCTAGCTTACACAGCAGCTAAGATCGCCCTGGGTCACACTCTGCCTGAATTACCGAATGCTGTAACAAAGACCACCACCGCTTGTTTTGAGCCCTCCTTGGACTACGTCGTGACGAAAATACCCAAGTGGGACTTGAAGAAGTTTCAATACGTCAATCGTGAGGTCGGATCAGCCATGAAATCTGTTGGTGAGGTCATGGCGATTGGACGAACGTTTGAAGAAAGTATCCAGAAAGCTATCCGACAAGTCGATCCAAATTATCAGGGCTTTGAAGCATACCACAAGCCAGAAGATCTCGATCATGCTCTCTCTGTTCCTACGGACACTCGCTTGTTTGCGATCGCTTACGCAATGCTTGTCGAAAACTATTCCGTCTCTAAAATTTACGAGCTCACCAAGATCACCAAATGGTTCCTTTATAAGTTGGATAATATTGTGCAGTGCCACCGCAAACTCCAAAGCCTCAAGTCTCTCGACTTGGTTGATGAAGAGTTGATTCGGTCTTCCAAGAAACTAGGATTCTCAGATCGACAAATCGCAGATCTGGTATCTAGCACGGAAGATCTAGTACGGACCAAACGTCAATCTCTGGGTGTCAAACCTTTTGTCAAGCGGATAGACACTTTGGCAGCCGAGTACCCGGCGCACACCAACTACCTTTACACTACCTACCATGCCACAGAACACGACTTGGAGTTTGACGAACACGGTACGATGGTTTTGGGTAGTGGTGTCTATCGAATTGGATCATCGGTAGAATTTGATTGGTGTGCGGTCACTTGTGTCCGCAAGGTCCGCGAGATGGGCAAACGAACAGTGATGATCAACTACAATCCCGAAACTGTTTCGACCGACTTTGACGAAGCTGATCGACTATACTTCGAAGAACTGGGCTACGAGCGGGTGATGGACATATATGAGCTGGAATCTGCTCAAGGTGTCATTGTCAGCGTCGGAGGCCAGCTTCCTCAAAACATCGCCCTCCGACTCAAACAAAACGGCGTCAATGTCTTGGGTACTGATCCGGACATGATCGACAACGCTGAGGATCGTCACAAGTTCTCTTCTACCTTGGACGCAGTAGGAGTAGATCAGCCAGATTGGGTAGAGGTCACCAGTCTTGAATCTGCTGTCAAATTTGCAGACGATGTAGGATACCCTGTTTTGATACGACCTTCATACGTTTTGTCAGGCGCCGCCATGAATGTTGTTTGGGATCGAACCACGTTGGAACACTCACTCACAGCTGCCGCAGAGGTATCGTCTGAACACCCTGTGGTAGTGACCAAGTTTATCGACGGGGCCCAGGAAATCGATGTTGATGCCGTCGCTCACAAGGGTGAATTAATTGTCCATGCCATCTCTGAACACGTCGAAAACGCCGGTGTTCACTCCGGGGATGCAACACTAGTCTTACCACCCTTCACCCTGTCCGACAAGGAAATGGCACGATTGAAACAAATTTCCCAGAAGGTTGCTAAGGCCCTCCAAATATCCGGACCTTTCAACATGCAAATCATCAGGCAAGAATCTGAACAGCCTGATGGTGAAAGCCGACTGAAAGTAATTGAGTGTAACTTGCGAGCTTCGAGGTCTTTCCCATTTGTCAGCAAAGTACTGGGTGCCAACTTTATCGACATTGCAACGGCTGCTATCTTGGGAGAACAGGTACCCAAGCCAATGGACTTAATGGCTGAGAAGCGAGACTACTATGCTATCAAGGTACCGCAGTTCTCCTGGACTCGTCTCGCAGGAGCGGATCCATTCTTGGGTGTTGAAATGGCCTCGACCGGAGAAGTTGCATCGTTTGGACGAGATGTTCATGAGGCGTACTGGGCCTCACTCTTGTCGACCAACGGCTTCAAGCTACCGAAGCAGAACTCAGGGATCTTGATTGGGGGAGATACCACACAACCCGAGCTGAAGTATTGCGCAGAAACTCTATCGAAACTCGGCTTCAAACTTTATTGCTCGTCACCCGAAGTTGAAGCGTTTTTCGAATCGCTCAAGGCTGAAGATCCCATCGGAACATCAATCATTCCCGTCAAGCGGATCGAATTCCCCAAAAGGGATAAGAGAAAATTACGCGAAGTCTTTGAAGAATATGAAATTACATGTGTCATTAACCTTGCGAAACAGAGAGGACGAGATGTATTGGATGAAGATTACGTTGCCCGTCGTAACTCAGTCGATTTCGGTTAGTTTTCTCATTTACTCCAGAGACTAAAGCAAATCCAACCTTGTTACTGACTTCTTTTGAAACCTCCAAACCTTACATTATTAGGGCTTCCGTTGATCAACAACAACAAATGCGCTCGACTATTTGTCGAGGCTCTTGCAAAGAAAATGCCGAAAGGCGGATTACAACCCTACACCGAAGGGAAGATTCCCTCCGAAGTTCGCAGCGTAAGTTCAATCTTTCTCCGATCTAATCAAGCCCAATGAGATGATCGTAGTTTCCCTATCTGATTCATCTGTCCTGCCTGCTTCTCTCACGTGCGATAAAACAATTCAATCTTATGGAACAGTGGAGTGAATTCGTCGGACTTTCGAAAGGAAATCGACCAGTCTAAATGACCCGATTCCACGCCCCTCAAATGATCATTGATGGTTTGATGAGCTCAGCCAGCCCCAACAGTAATTCTTGCCTTGTACATAGCCGAAAACCAAATTGATGATTGAATGAACGTCAAGATCCAAAGCAAATCAGTTTTCTAAACTTTTTTCCTTTTCTCCTTTCTATTCTTCACTTGCAACACCTCATACTTCCTTTGGGCACCTTTTTTCTTGGTCTCTTTTTTTCTCTTCTTCCTCAGCTTGCATATTCTTGACTTGAGACCACCTCTCTCTTCCGCCCTTCATCCCACTTCATGTTTTCCGGAGTTTTGTTTTGTATTTCGTCCTTTCTCCTTTTTTTTTGTCATAATGCTGATAATGAATCATAATACCCCCCGAGCACACTTCCCTTAACATGAGCTCACTAGCTGTCTCGTACCCGCTCTCTTTTCTCTTGATATACACAACACTCATTCCTTCCTCGACGCATTTAAAAAGGGCAATCAAACGACTGTAGTCTTGAACAATCGTCCTCCCCTTACTTTTTCTTGTTTCTTGCCGGGCAAATTGGTAGGAGGAATAGCCAACCAAAGGATTTATCTATTTCTTAGGCCTCATGTGAACATTTATTCGGTTCCTTTTTGGTGTATTGGGTGAATTGGTGTTTGCAGCAATCTTCGCCGCCGATCTTCCAGTTTGTCCTTACCAGTGATTAGGACATCGGGTGTTGAATGTTTTCTTCAGTTTGCAATCCTCATTGGGCTAGGCCGACTGCTTGGATCTGATGAGATGTCTCTCAGCCGAGCTGCCCCGAAGTGCACCAGAATCTACCGGACCAGACCAATTGACTCAGAATGTCTTTTAGGCTGGTCCCACCAACCGAATGGAATACATTTGGCCGGCCCAAATCTTCATCTCAATCGTGCCCCTGGTTAAACCGAGTGACGCAGTCATTCCTCCAGGATTCCAAGCAGAGGAGGAAAGTATAAGAACCCCACCCCTGACATGTGGATTTATGTTTGACCTTTCAGAACTGCCCACAACAAGCGGTAATTGTAACATATTCGCAGATAGACAGGTCCACCAGATCACCGACATTCATTTTTAACTCCTTTTCAAGCATTACCATCAAAGCAGCGACGAAGCTTCAACCCACTTCATTCAATACCTTCAGTACTCGACCTTGTGTCTAATCTTCCAACTTACTTCACCCAGACCAATCAATTTTCCAGTAAATCGATCAGACCATGAACTGTTTACTTGTCTCCATAAGCATGTTCTTGTTTACCTCGACAACGAGTGCCATGCCGAATGGATACTCTGATGCCAATTACCTCACCCAAGCTCCGCAATACTACTCCGACGTCTATGGTGATACTTCTTACTACGGCAACGGTCATCGCGATAATCGACCATCAACGTTTGATACTTACTGGGATCCGACTTTGGCCCCTTCCTATCCTTATGGACGTACGGTCGCTGGCTCAGATGGAATGCCAAAGGTTAGTTAATCCCTGAGTATGATGTCGCTCCTCCGGGTCCGCTCAGCGACTCATAATATTATTTTTTCTCTTCATAAAGCCAGATACTCCTCCTCCAGTTGTCGGGCGTAATCAAGATCCAGCCGGCCCGAGTGAAGCATAATCTTCTCCAGCCAGTCCATCTATACGCTTCTCTGCAAACAAATTGATAGAGAGCAGCTACATTTTCTAACCCAAGAATGACTCGGGAAACATCAATACGCCATCAAAGAATGGCAATCAGTATATATAATTATATTCAACATCATATTAGAGGAAACAACTCTGCGTTCAGAAAATACATAGTTCACTTTTAAATGGATGAAGATGATTGATGCATCTTTGACCGTATTATATTTTATATATACCTTTAATTTGACCCAGTTTTGGAGATATAAGAATGATCTACAACTTGTAAATACAATTTAACTAATAGAGTCGATATAAATGGATGGCGGAATAATTATAAAAACCTGAAAGAGAAAAAAAAGTAAATCCAAAACTATGTAATTGGAGCTGTTTGAGAATTGATTCACCATCCCATCAGAGCTCACCCCACTTCAATTAAATGTACAAAGGCGCCAAGCTAAATCATTCAAGCAGTAGCTAGAAGTAGGCTTTGAAAGCAAGAGAGTTTTGAGACCAGCGAAAAAAACAGGCTGGACACATCCATCCCAGCCCAAAAATACCCACTTGAGCAGGTAGGTTGTGCAGTCCAGCAAGAGGTTGGACTTGTGACTTCTTGGAGTATATTTGGTGGTTTTCCTTGGCAGGCGTGGTGACCAAAACATTAGAATCACTCTGGCTTTGTGCAGATCGAGAGCCAAGGGAATGGTCGGGACGTCCGAGCGACTATCGACGTTGCAAGTGAACCTTCCACTGGGATGTCACTCGAATTGGCGGTGACAGCCTCCTTTTTGCAGCCCTGTCGTCACTGGCCTAGTCTCTCTGGGTTGCCAACTGGGGAATCTGTTGACCGTTCCCACTATTCGTCGTCAGCACAACTTCTCTTATTCTCTACTTTCTTGGAATCCCTCGCATTCGGTTCATGTCCTCCGCAACTCCATAGGGAACTCGTTTCACTCCAGGCTCAAGCTTCCTCGAATCAGCACATATTGACCAACTGTGGTATTCGGTGATCGGCCTTTTCGACACTTTTTCCTCCGGCTTGAATTTTCGATTGGATACAAACGCAACATATTACCTATGATGAATCGTTTCAAACCAATCATCATTTATACGCTTTTCGGTTTCGTCGGATTGATACTTATCATCAGCTCTACCATCGCAGTTGGCCAGGATTCAGTTTCGGAGACAGCCGTTCCCACAGATCAAGCTCTACTGCAAACCAGCCAATCAAAATCACAGAGCCCCCCAAACTCAGACTTATCATCGTCGGGACGAACCCGAGAACAGGAAGGTGCGACAATCTCATCACCCCTCATTTTTCCGCCCAACATCAAGCTTCTTGCACTCCTCACAATAGTATTCTAATTGATACTTTTTATGTTTTGAATCGTTTACGAATTCTCCACCAGGTATCGCATTATATAACCGGGCCCTCCGACTCTTGAATCATGTCCAATCTCATTCGAATCTAGTCCCACCACGTACCTTGCTGCATCCGCCTATCTCAATCCTCTCGCCGTCCTCATATGCACCACTCCTAGAAGATATCCCATGGCTTAATCGAGGTGTATTTTCATTCTTGCTGAGATTGATCCAAAAATCCCCTGATCCATCGAGTGAAGACGATCCCAATTCCACCACTAGAAGGGACCCAAAAAAGCCAGCATTACTGCTCGTGCTCGGGTTCCCCAAGAGAGTTTTTGATCGTTTTGGACGTACTTCAACTCGTATCACCAAGGATGGTATGAAGTCAAGCTCGGCGAAAATTCTTGGCCAGAAAGAGGCTGAGGAGGCCACTTATCGGGCAATTGAACACTTGAACAAGTCAGCCTTCGAATACGGAAATTTGGATGCTGGTATGACACTGGGAAACATCTGGTTATGGGGCGGAAATCCTCCTAGTGTAATTCAACGGGATCCTCGAAAGGCAATGGACGCTTTTGAATGGGTTGCCAACCTTTCTGGAAATGCTACTGCTCAAGCCAACCTGGCCTTCTTATATGCTACCGGTTACGGCGGTGCACTTGGTCAAAACCTCACACATGTGGGCGATCAGAGCAAGGCGTTACTTTACTACACCTTTGGCGCGCTCGGTGGCGATTACGCTGCTGAAGTGGCACTAGGCTACCGTCACTGGGTCGGAATCGGTACTCCTCAGAGCTGTCGGGAAGCACTACCCTTTTACAAGAGTGCTGCTGAAAAATGTGAGCTGTGACGCACCCACCCCGATTTACTCGGACTCTGATTTTGATCTTTGCTTTTACTGACTGAGTTTACATTTCTATCCTTCAAGCTATGCGCACTTTTAATGCTGGACCACCAGGTGGCCGACACATGCCACCCACCAAAGTGCGACTGTCGGATCGCGATGGTGGAGTCTATGGACCTGGTGCTTCTGTCGTCTCATCAGGGAACAATAAGGATAAACATTCGCCACAACAGCCCTCAACTCTCCAAGCTTGGAATGATGTCCTGGAGTTTTACCGTATGTAATAGACTCTTCAATCACTTGCTGTATTGAATTTTCGGTGACTGCCGTCCTTACAGTTTGATTCTTTCCTCTAGAGTTCCACGCCGAACGAGGAGATGCAACGTTCATGTTTCGCTTGGGACGAATATATTATTACGGTTTTGGTAGTCCTGGCGACAGCATTCAAGATTTTGCCCTGACTAATGGACGTCACTATTTGAAATCCTTCAAGTGGTTTAATCGGATCGTTCGTGCAGTGTGGCAGCGTGATCCTGAAGCCGCCACATCCCCCAACGGGCAAGCATACCAGAACAAGCAAGGTCAATGGCAGACGCCGGCGGTTGGTGCTTACGATGCAAACAAAGATCCTAGACAGCCCGTCGATGAAACCCACTTGGTAGCTGCCGGACTCTCTGCCGGTTACCTGGGTCGGATATACTTACGCGGGGAAGGTGTTCCCCGTAATAATGCCAAAGCATTCCTGTGGTTTAGTCGAGGGGCAACTCAAGTAAGATAACCAGTGCAGCATGCTTCCTTAACCACTACCTAACCACTAACTTCATATCCTTCCCAGGGTGATCGCGAATCTCAAAACGGACTTGGAATCATGTACCGCGATGGATTGGGTGTCCGCCGGAATCTCGAAAAAGCTTTGGAATATTTCCAACTAGCTTCCGATGCCGAACTGGCTGATGCAAATGTGAATCTTGGGAAATACTACATGGGTAAGTTTCATTTTAAAAAAACATTTAGAATTTTATTGCCGGAATGTTTATCTCGGTTACTTTCCCACTCATTTACAGGTGTGGACCCGTCGAACGCAATTCCTTACTTCGACAACGCCATCAAGAATGGTGACACCTATCAATCATACTACTACCTAGCGGAAATCAACGCTTTGAATGCGGGAGAGACGAACAAGCCTGAGTTTTGCCCGATTGCAGTTGCATTTTACAAACGAGTGGCTGAACGAGGTGATTGGTTTCAAGAGGTTTTCTGGAAGGCTGAGAAGGCATGGGCCGATGGGGATGAGGTTACCGCACTACTTGGCTTCTTGATGATGGCTGAGCGAGGCTATGAGGTAGCTCAAAACAACGTCGCCTACATCTTAGATCGCCATAAGAAACGCCTTCGATTACCCAAGGAGCGAGGTTCGGGCAACGCAACAGATCGACTGGCGCTTACCTATTGGACACGCTCGGCTGCTCAGGATAACATAGACGCTTTAGTCAAGATGGGAGATTACTACTTGGATGGATTTGGGACTTCGAGTGGTCAGCCACAGCCTGAAAAGGCAGCGGCTTGTTATCAGACCGCGACCAACACTCACTTGAGCGCGATGGCTATGTGGAATTTGGGTTGGATGCACGAGAATGGAGCGGGAGTTTCCCAAGACTATCACTTGGCCAAACGATTTTACGACCTGGCTCTGGAGACCAATTCAGAAGCCTCCCTTCCGGTGACATTAGCCCTAATGAAACTCTACATGCGATCGGTATGGGATTACGTGATCCATGGGGATTCCAAGTATCTATTGGTGTTTACATCAGCAAGTGATGAGCACAGCGGTTCAGGATGGTGGAGTTTACGTCGATTACGGGACGAGCTAACTCGAAGATGGTTAGGCATTTCACCTCCACCAGGTGCCGATCCGACCGATGAGAGGGGAGAAGTCAACGCCCCAGGTGATGGTGAAGAAGCTGCTTTCGATGCTGGGGCGACGCAAAAAGCACTCGAACAGGATGAAGACCCATTGGAATGGGCTCGGAATGCCAGAGAACGAGACCGGATGCTGGGTGAAGGAGAGGAGGAGGATGATATGTTCTTGGCAGGTAATACTGGGGATGACTTCCTGGAAACTGCTGGGATTCTATTCTTGTGCTTAGGTTTAGGGTTCGCACTTTCTCTCTTCATAAGTGGTTTGACTGTATATAATCTTGGAGTGTGGTAACTCATTCAACCTTTTTCATATTATAGTGCGTTCGTATTTTTCCGCCAACAAAGGGAACAGGCCAATCTTCGGGCAGAAGCCGAACAAGCGCAGGTTGAATTAGATGATGGACTTGAAGAGCTCATCCAACCCCGAGAAGCCGTGCCCCCAGCGAATGGAGATACACCAGGTGCAGATGTGGCAGATTTGGCTGGACAGATACACACGACTGAAGTCGCTGGTGTCATCAACAATCCCGAAACAAGTAACCAGAGGCAGGTTGGACAGGAAACTGAAAACGATCAGGCTCAAGGTGGATTGAGAAGGAGGACGGGGACGGATCAGGAGGAGGCTGATAACTAGATTGTGGACATACAGGCCTTTTCTTCACCTCCCTCCCTCCCAAACCAACCAAAAATCCGACGACACAGATTGAGTGACTTCCCCTTCAAGTCTCAGTCAATCTGGATCCCTCTCGACTCCCCCGTTCAAAAAAAGGGATGGTCGAGTAGAAATGTATATATAAATATCAACTTCGAGATAGAAAAAAAAAATGCGATGTACATTATTAGAACCCAACACAACATGAGACACACTCGCCACTTGAAGTTGAAGCTCATCCTGAGCCTGTACCTTTGAATTGACAAGAAGGCTTGGGATCTTTCTTTCTTCTGCATACTTTTATTTTGGTCTTCCTTGACAGGGGACAAAGATGGCATTTTTACACACCTGGAAAGAATGTTTTGTTTGTTTGTTTGTTTGTTTGATTACTCAAAATTAAACTCTCTCCATCATCTCAGATAGGAACAAGCCTGTTAGAATCCGATTTTCAGTTGTTGTGATTGAATATGTAATTGGTTTGGATTCCAGTTTTTCCTGGGGATGAACTGGCAGCAGCAGATGGCAGCAACCAGCCCATTCCGCCGGATTTCCACCGCCCACTGCCCACGCAGGACACTACCTTCCTGCCGCTTCTTCTCCCTCAACAGCACTTCCCCACCAGAACAGCCTGGAGTACTCCCAGTCAGCGTAGAGCCAGTCGAACAAGCACACTCACTCATCGACCAACTATCCGACTTCCTCATCTCTCAGCCTCTCCAGCCGCTATCCTATACAACAACGGTCATCCTAGCCACAATCCTAGTCAGATCGACCACAACCCTACCGATCTCGATATGGTCTCGACTACGAATCAATCGGTTCGAACGAATCGTCCTACCGACTTTCAAGCAGTTCAGAACCGACCTAGCTCTACGTGCCAAACGCTCCTTCCTTGACCCTGCACAGATAGCGGTCTACCAGAGACACTTGCAAGCCCAAATGAAGCGAGAATTAGATCGACTGATCTCGGAGAACAGATGTCGACCATCGGTAACGATCATAGGCTCACTTGGAGTGCATGTACCAGTGATCTACGGAATGACGACGGTACTGAGGAACGCCTGTGATCGGGTATCTTCGACCGGCTCTCCTCTGACGATCGAACCCTCTCCGATCCTTGGCGAAAGCTTACTCGAGCCCGATCTAGCTCTGGCCTTGGTCTGTTGGGCCGCATTCTTGGCTAACATCGAACTCAACGCTAGCTTTCGCTACCTCCGTCGTTCATCCAAAGAAGTTACTCAGCCTACCCAACCCACTCAAAATAGAAAAATTCAGTCTTCTTTCATCGCTAGAGGACTTGGGTTTTGGACACCCGAGAAAATTCGATCAGCTTCTTTTCTAGCTGGGATTGGAATGATGGGTATATCCTCATCTCAGCCCGCCGTAAGTCTTCAACCAAAAAAAAAGGAGGGATTTTAAAACAGTGACAGCTCTGGATAAAAACTGATGTTTTTTCTTGTCTTGTCTTCATATCAATCTTTCTTGTAAATTAACAAACCTGGCGGATTTGGTTTAGTTGGTATTGGTATATTGGTTAACTTCGAATTGTTTCTCGATCGTTCAAAGTCTCTGGTTCATATACCTTGATCATCTCCACAACAACAGAAATGTATCAAAAATCAACCTAGGAGTCTCTCCTTCTCCTTCTCCTTCTTTTTCAGATGATAACGATGTTAAAAATTCTACACCAGTTTTAAGGACTAGTAATACTGCTCATCAAAAAGAAGGTAAAGGTTTATCACAAAGTAGAAATACCAGTAATTCTCATTTGCTTAGAAAATCTTCATCTCATCATCATAAACATAAAAAACCTAGTAGCCCTTCGTCTTCTTCTCTACCTCCAATTCTTTGAGGAAAATAAATATTCTGCTTCCTTTTTTTTATCATAATTGATAGGATTTTATTTTAATGATACATAGATACTGAATTGGATCTCTCTTGTTCCCCTGACCAGATTTAAACCTCTCATTAAGACATGTTCAGTGAGGGATTCAAGCACTCAAGCCTTGACAGAGTTATATCCCATATTGATTTTCTTTCTGCATAAATCAAATGCTTAGTTACCACCTCAAGATCAATCACATTCAAACATAATTCCCATAATGAATGATCTACTTTTGACTCAGTTTTTGAAATTGCAGTAGCTACTCACTGAGGTGTATATAAGTTAAACATCCTTTTGCAAAAAAATGGCCTGTGGGGATTAGATAAAGTTTACATAAGGAACATTGAAAGAAAGAAAAACACTCTCAATTGGATGGGGATTGGACCCACAAAAGCTCACAGACAGACCATGAACCAACACTGAAAGAGAGACAGTATTTGCAATGTGTATCTTTCCATGTATCTGCATCCCCTGAAACAATTGTATCAGTGCAATACAATTTTATCAACAGTGCAGGTTATGCACATTGAGAGAATTCCCCATGATACCATAAGTGTATCATATTTGTTTCAGTGTTGCATGAACCATATGTTTCTTGATCTGGTAGATCCTAAGAGGTGTCAATGTGAGCATTGTTTTCAATAGAAAAAAATTGGCTAGATATCTGGTTAGTTTATGAGGAAACCTTTTGGAAATAAATATCCATTTTGAACTGGCATAGTGAATATTATTTAATTTCCCATAGTGGGATTTGAATGGGAAATTATTGATCCTGGAACTGATTCCCAATGTGGGAGATCTGTTTGGGAATCATTTCCTTTTTGGGACAACTAATTCCCAACCATTGCCTACATTGGAAATTGATTATGGAGGCCTGTGAGATGTGGCACATCTCAATATTGTGGTCAAATTGTGCTAAACTAAGCTTGCAGAGCTGAAATGAATCTGCTCAGCTAGATTGAGTAAGCTGAGGAAAAATGAGCCCACCAAGCTGGGATCAGCATACTCAGCTGAAATGAAAATGTTAAGATGGATCAAGCATGCTGATGAAAAATGAGCCTGCTGAGCTAGAATGATCATGCAGAAATTGAATGTGGGGGTAGGGTCAACAAATTTTCATCTGAGCATACTCATTCTTGCTCAGCATACTCATTCTAGCTCAGCGGACATATAATGGCTCAGAGGACTCATTCTAGCGCAGAATACTCTGTCTAGCTCAGCTGCAGCATGCTTATTCAAGTGCAGCATACTCATTCTAGCTCAGTGGCTCAATTTATGCTTGGCTTGGTCATTTTTGTTCAGAATGCTCATTTGAGCTCTTAAATCTCTGTCCAGTACAGTTGCTACAGGAGGATTAAAATTTTAGCTCAGCATTCTTTTTGTTGCTCAGAATGATCATTTTAGCTCAGAATACTCAGTTCAGCTCAGTATACAAATTTTATCTCAGCATATTCATGTTAGCTCAGCCACAAAATTTGTGCTCAGCAGGCTCATTTGTGCTCAGCATGCTCATCTTTGCTCAGCATGCTCATCTTTGCTCAGCATGCTTGTTTTTTCTCAGCATGCATATTTTTGTTCAATGATCATGTTTGCTCAGAATGCTCATTTTTTGCTCAGAACACTCATTGCAGCTCAGCAGGGGCATTGCTCCCCAGCTTGCTTGATTCAGGTCAACATTCTCATTTTAGCTGAGTATGCTGATCTGAGCTGCCTTATTTTTATTCAGCCTACTTGATCTAGCTGAGCAGACTCATTTCATCTCAGAAAGCTCATTTTAGCACCATTTGACCACAAAATTGATATTTGCCACATCTCACAGGATTCCATAATCAATTTCCAATGTAGGGAATGGTTGGGAACCAGTTATCCCAAAAAGGAAATGATTCCCAACCAAATCCCCCACATTGGGAATCAGTTACAGGATCAATAATTTCCCATTCAAATCCCACCATGGGAAATTAAATAATGTTCACTGTGTGGTAAATACATGCACATAAGCTGGCTGAGTAGGGGCTCTCTGGGATCCTAGAATTAGCAGGAAACCCTTGAGTTTTATTCAAAGTCTCTCTCAAGATTTTTATTCCTCATTTTCATTGCCTTAAACTTCTTGATCTGCACTTTAATAATCCCTTTTTTTCACCTTTCATATTCACAGATTTTTGCATACAACCTGTCTCTTGGGGAAAAAGAGTGACTACCTGGATTGCATTCAATAGTTGCCAGTGGTAATTGAGTTTACATTTTGTTGCTTCTAAATAAATACTAGAGTTGAGAGGTGGGCCCACTTCTACTACACCCATATAACCAATTGAAAAAAAACCTCTTGGTATATGATATTGAGTCACATTCAACCGGGTTGATGGTTAATTCCAAGCGTAGTATAGAATGAATGTCCCTGGATATGTTTTTTGAGCACACATTTGATGCAAAAGGCAAATGGAATAGCACAAGAGTAAATATTGTGTTGCCACAAGACAAAGAAAAGAGAATTGGCCTATGCCAAACACTGTTGGGACTGGTGGGGAACTACTCAGTGGGATGGGTAGAGCTTGGATGGTATTGTGTGCTTCAAAATGCTGTCCTCTGGGAGAAGCTGAGAGTAGTAGACAAGAGTAAGAGTATGAACTCCTACAAAGAATGTGGCAGCAAGACAGTATCTTCTGTGACAGGTAATTTTGAAGATAAAAATGCGGATTTTAAGAGAGGCTAATGACACAGACTGACTACTGGTGTCAAGTGGTATAAAGGGTAGAGGACTATATTTATGACTATGACTGTAACTGTAACTATAACACTCTAAACAATGACCAGGCTGATGGTGTAGGTACCTGATGAGGAGACCATGAAGAGGGAAAAGAAGGCTCTTTATGTATACATCTGGGTGGAGGAATGGGGAACCAAATATTGTAACAGTCTAAGATCAGTCTGGTGCAGTGTGTTAGTGTTAAACAACAAGCTATGGATTAAAGCAGCTGCATGCATGTAAAAATGTGACTAAGTCCCAAGGTGGAAATATTAGAGTGAAACTGGTATGGCCCAAAGTGCATACATAGGAAATAGATGGCTAATCCCAGAGTAAGTACATTAGTGTGAAACTATTGGATAAGGAAAACCAGGGATAATTGTGTGTAATGATTGGGAAAAGAAGAAGGGGTTTCCTAATACCCTGGCTCTCTTGGAGTGTGACTTTGCTCCACATTCCTCTTGAGCTGTTGATACTTGATTTCGCCGTCTGGGCCCCTTGCGTGATGGTCTTGGGAGGCTTGAGGTCTTTCACTAACCCTGAATTGTATAGTGTAGAAGAAATAAAAGTTTTGATAGGGCTCACCACACCACTGTGTGTGTGTGTGTGTGTGGGGGGGGGGGGGGGGGCCATTA
>LUKR01000354.1:6590-21638 GCA_019395275.1 Puccinia brachypodii | reverse complement strand
AGAAATTATCAGTGTATAAATGTTGTCCTGGGGAGGCCTGTGTTGGATCAGCTGTCCGGATCAGTGCTCCTTGATTGTCACAAAACATTGCAACCTCCTTGAATCTCCCGGGCCAGGCAGACCAAATTATCCGCTTGGCTAATCTGATGGCTAATCTTATTCCGATTAATTCCGCTTCAAAATTGGAGATCAGGTGGTGAGTAGGAATTCTAACTGAGTCAGAAAAGGGAATGTTATGTGCAGCAGCAGCAGCGCCGGCTCCAGTACCTGGGATCCAGGATCCGTCAGTGAAGATCAGGAGTGAGCTTTCATAGGCCTTCTTATTGATCTGGTTGAGTACTAGTTCAACTGCCTTCTCCTTGGGTGTGCCCAAATTGTGGACCTCAGAGATTGGTTTGGTCCTTGGAGGGAGTGGAGAGACTTGAATGGATTCGACTTCATGTTGTAGGTGTTTGTTTAAATTCTCTAAACCTGTAAAAGAATGCAGGGGGCTAGGAAAGGTAGGCTTGGTTCCAGTCAGCTCCTTTCGGAGGAAGGATACTATAGGGTGCGGGAGGGTTTTGGTCAGTCCTTTGAGGATATAGGAAAGTGATAGCTTGGTGTGAGTGTCAACAAGTGGCTGTAGGCCACTGCTTAGCTTCACAAAGGGGATTGGGGTTTGTTTGAACAAGCCCTTCACCAATCTGCTGGCTTTGTGAAACAGCCCGCCTAGAACCTGCAAAACTGTTTTCCTGTTCCTCTCCGTGAACCAAATCAGACTGCCGAATAGTACACGTGGGTACAACACCACACTGACTATCCTTCGGGCCAGTTGTAGATTCAGGCCGTAGGTGGATTTGATGATTTGCCCTAGCTGCAAGAGAGTCAAGTCGCCTGTTTTCTTTACTTTTTGAATGTGGTCAGTGAAAGTCAGTTTTCTTTCTAGGATTATTCCCAGCCATCTAGCTGATGCTTGAAATTTGTGGACGTGTCCATCAAAGTCAAAGGACGGCCACTCAAGCATTTTAGGGGAGAAGCCCATCAAAACTGCTTTCTTCCTGTCAAAGATTGCACCAAACTTATGGCCCCATGTCAGTGATCTAGTCGCCTCCTCTTGCAACATGGCCATGGCCTTTTCTACGGTAGGGGCAGCGACTAGATGCACCACATTGTCTACATAGCCTATGGATATTTTGTCGTCTGCCAGGGAGGCTGAGTTTTGAATCAACAGGCTGCTGTTGTACAGGATGTATAGTGTAACCAACAGGGGTGATCCTTGTGGGAGTCCTTCCGGGATGTCAAAAGGTGGTGAGGTGTGATCCCCTAGTCTCATCAAGGTGGACCTGTTTGAAAGAAAAGAATGGATGATAGCTGTTAGGTATGGGGGGCAGTAGAGTTCAATCAGCCTACTACGGAGTCTATCTTTATAGACTGTGGGGTATGCTGATTTGACATCTAAAAAAAGCCCTGCTACAACGTTTTTGTTGTGCCAGTGATTTTTGATCCAGGAGGTCAGCAGTAGTAATGTGTCAGTAATATTCCTACCCCTTCTGCCACCCATGTGGCTGGGGGGGAGAATGTTATCGGTGTTGATCCAATATGTCAGCCTTTCATTTATAACCTTCTAAAAAAGTTTTCCTAGAGTGCAAAGCAGGGCTATTGGGCGGTAAGCATTTGGTTCTTGGTAGTCAGGTTTATCAGCTTTCCGGATGATAGCTGTGGTGGCTGTGCGCCAGGTGCTAGGGAAGTGTTGAGTTCTGAAACAAGAAGAGAATAAGGGGGCAAGAAAAATGCTCAGCTGCCATTTGCCGGCTTTGAGTAGCTCATTGGGAATGGAGTCAGGGCCAACGGCCTTCTTGGGGGGCAGCAAACTGATTGCTTGCTCAACTTCGATCTCCGTGACAGGAGGGAAGTCCTCAGGTGCATTCATGGTCCCGACCTCTATATCCAATAAGTCACACTCAGTGGGGATCATTGAGGTTCCTCTGAATAGTATCTTGGCTTGTTCAACCGCATCAGTGGAAAGGGACTTATCATCTCTGTACAGCGGTTCAATGGTGTTTGCCAATTTAGCCTTGGTGAACTTATATGCATGGAATGCGGATGCATCACCAGTCCTTGCGAGAAACCTGCGCCAGTGGTGTAACTTAAGCTCTTCCACTTTGTCTTTAAAGGCTTTTTGCCATGCGAAATAACATTTGCAAGCCGCCGGCGAGTTGTCAAGGAGCATCCAGCGCCTAGCTCTGTTCCTGTTGGAGACCAGGGGGTTCAGGATCTTTGGGTCCCACCATGATTTGGCTTTGGATTTCCCTCTCCAAGAGGTTTTCCCTTGTTTCAAGTGACACTCCTGTATGCCTTTGGTTAGGCCGTCGACAGCTTGTTCAATGTCCACCGGTGACATCGATTGAGTTGTGGGGGGTAGCCGGGAGATGTGGGAAGAGAGATCTTTAGAGAATGAAGGAAGGTCTAATCTGTCTACTGCGACTCCCTTAGTTTGGGCTGGGAAAAGTTTCTCCCCTAGGGTAGACAGCTGTAAGTAGATAGGTTGGTGATCAGAGGCGTGATTGTTCAGGGCCACCGTGCAGGCCAATACCAAAGGCTTACATTTGTGGTTGACCCAGCAGAGGTCTATGGTAGTTTGAGAGCCGCGTGCTCCGAGGAAGGTGGGAACCCCTTTGGGGGAGTTCAGGTAGAAGCCTTTCCTTCCACACATCTTGATTAAGTCCTTAGCAATGGAGTGAGTGTGCCTATAACCCAGCGGATTCCAGAGTGGATGATGTAGATTTGAGTCTAACATCAGAACCGTGGGAATGCTTCTTGATGAGTGAGATTTGAGCCACAGGGCTAACTCTGGGACGGCGGGAAAGGATGAGGAAGGGTTGTAGACTGATAACAAGTGGAGGGAAAGGGAGGAAGTAGTTGGTAAAGTGAGAGAAACAGCGGTTAGATTTGTAGAAGTGTCTGGGAGCCGGAAAAAGTGATGGGTGGGAATGGTTCTATTGATGTAGATGCAGAAGCGGGGTCTGCAGTCCACTTTTGCTGGACAATCAATGGGAGTGATCCGGTGCCAGCCCGGGTGGCTTGGGGGGAGATGATCAACAGGGTTAGTCCATGGTTCTTGTAGTAGCAAGGCCATGTGGTTGTCTTCTGAGCATAGAGCACTTAGGGTGGTGTCTTGACAATTATGGCAGTTGAGTTGGAAAAATGAGAAAGGTGTGGAGTGGGGGCGATTAGCGTGTGTGGTGTTGTGAGGCAATGGCTGGGGGGAGGTTGGATTCAATGAGGAGTGAGCGGTGGAGGCTAAATCAGGGTAAGAGGCAGAAGTGGGGGATTCAATGGTGTGGGTGTTGGAGGTTGTACTATTCATGAGTGGGATTTAGAGTTTTTGTTCTTCTCCAGACTTTCTATTTCCTTAGCCCGTACTCGGCAAGCGCTGTTGAATGGAGAATGATCATATTTTGGGTCAGTGAGGTCAATGGGTGTCTTAGCTTTGCGGTCAACCTCTAGGCAGCATTGGCAGCTCCTGCTGGAGTCTTCAATGTCCTCAAAGGACGCCAAGTTGTGTTCCCCCCCACATCGGGAGCAGAGAGCCACGTCTTTGCAGGAGTGAGCCAAATGACCAACTGCCAAACAGTTGTAGCACTGTTTTGGTCCTTGAATGTAGTGCTGGCCTCGGAAATGGAGGCTGTTGTAACAGAGCCCTGCTTGTTCAATGTCAAAAGCAAGCCGTCTGTCAAAGAAGAAGATTAGTAAGGTGCCGGTTTCTTTACCGGCAAGTTTTGGGTTGAGTAGCCACCAAATCTTCTGGATTTCTTTTGTATCAATGTCATTTTGTTGGCATAAGAGCGCTACATGTTGAGGGTTGTCCACTTCAAAGTTGGACGGGCAAGAGTGTAATAAAACAGGGTGTGTTACCTGAGAAGTAATGAATTTGGGGTCGGCTTGAGCCGTCCATAAGTGTTTGTTGTCAAGTAGCCACTTGGCTGCCTTACGATCCTTAATAAATACCTTTATATCTCCATTGGGGAACTGAGCTACCGCCTTGACAGTGATAGGCTCTCCTTCAATGTGCGCTTTAGCAAAGCTCAGAGCTTCATTGATCTTCTTTGTAATTTGGACTGCAGATAGTCCTTCAAACGGTTTGGGTTGGTCAAAGCGTTTGCGTATGACTACCTGCCCGAGTTTAAACCTGTTGATTTGGGTTGAGGATGGGACCGTTGGTAAGGTGGGGGGGCCATTAGGCGTACTGACCTTTTTTTTGCCAGCAGCTTTCTCTGAATAGAGAGGTGCTGGTCTATTTGGTAGAGCCACGGGTGCAGCAGTGGAGGGTCTAGCGGTAGAGGACAGGTCTTTGACCTTTTTCTCTAGCTGGGTCAGGTTGCTGGCAATTTCCTCAAACCTGACTAGCAGGGTGTTGAAGGAATCCTGTCTTTGGGTCTGGGCAGGTGGAGCTGGTCTTGCAGCCACGGCCCTCTCCAAGTTGTCTAACCTGGACACCAGTGACTCGACTAGCGTGGCTAGTCTTGTCAACATCGGGTCCGCCTGTTGCGGCAAGGAACCCTTGGCAATGTACATGTCCAAAGCAGGCATGTCATTGGTGGGACCATGGCCCAGCCCTTGCGGCATGGTAGGTTGTACACAAGTGGGTAAGATTAGGAAGGGGGGAGATGAGAGGGCGGGGCTAGTGCCCAAGATTGTAGGAGCTAGGTGGTTGGAAGGGGATATGCGGAAGTTCTGGGAGGGTTAAAGTTATGAGTAGGTTTGGTGGTAGATTTTAGGATAGCAGGTTTGGATGAGTGGAAAAAAGGTGGTCTTGATTTTGAGGATGTATTCTTCTCCCCCCGTACCCGGTTTGTCGGGGTATACCTGCGGGTATGTCCTCGGGACCCCTTCTGAGGTACCCCAAGAGCTGGCGGGTGCTCTGGGTACAGGCCACGGGCCAGGTCAAAGATACCCGCGGGTATGGCGAGTATTTTGGGCAGTCAGAGGGGCCCATGGACAATCAAGCTGGAGTAGTCAAAGAAATCTTGAAGAGCAAACAGAAATACATTCAAGATATCTAGAGGTCCTTCAGGTATGCATCTCCATTCTTGTCATTCAATACCTCACAGTCCCTCTCAGGATAACAATAATATTGGCTTCTGCTAGAACTATCAACAAGCACTTCTCCAACGAGAAATCTTACCCTCAGATCAAATCTGGGCCTTATTCATCAACCTTGACTCTCTTGTTGACTTCCAGAGATGCTTCCTAATTGGTGTTGAAGCCAACGCTTGTCTCCCACCTGAAGAACAACATTTTGGTCATCTGTTTCACTCATTCAAAGATCTGTTCTCATGCTATGAACCCTTTTGTGCTAACTTTGCATCGGCTAGTCAGCTGGCTCAAGATGAAAATGCTGCTCTAACCGTTTGTCCATTTGATCCACATCCCCCACACCATCATCACATATCTATTCTAACTTTCTACTTGACATGCATCCTCCCCCTGTTGATTACAGAAAGTGGCTGACATACTTGATCCAAATTACAAATTGCCCACGTTCCTAATCAAACCAGTTCAAAGGATTTGCAAATATCCTTTGCTCCTTTGGGTTTATTACCGTCTGATCTTGAAATCCCTTTGATGACTACTCAGTCTCTCGATTCTGAAACTGAAACTCTCTCCCACCCTGACTCCAGCAACTAGTCAAAAACACCACAGCGCTGCTGCGCTGTCTGCTAGCTGCGTGTACGCGGGTATACCCGTGTCTTGCTGCGCCGGGTAGGCCTTTGGGCAAGCGGGTATACCCGCGCCCCAAAGCACCCCACGGGTAATAAAAATACCCGATACCCTAGGGTATGTCTTGGGAGGCATGATTTTGATTCCCGCTGGACGGGTATACCCTTGGGGCGGGGCACCGGGCAAGGGCAAAACGGCTGGGTACCCCGCGGGTTCCAGCCCTACCGCGATGGGACGGAAGTTGACAACCTGAATTGAGAGCTTGAGGCAAGTGTATTTTTTGCATACTGAACTATTTGGATGTGGATGGTGGTAAAACTCACACATTTAACATTGGTCCTGCAAATCTCAGGTTTTTGTTGAGCTGACATCTCAAATGGAAGGCAAAAGTTCAACCGGCGCACATGTATTGCCAAAGTATCTGGAGCTCAAAGACAATATCTCCAATAAGCTTGGCCAGTCCAACCCGGAGGACACACTCTATCCAATGTACCACGCCATGCTCAAGCAGGTGGAACATTACCTTGACAAGGCTTTTGATTGTGATACACTCGTCATAGCTACGGTCTTACATCCTTGCTATAGAATAGACATCTTTGAACTTGCATACGGCCCACACAGCAATGAGGTGAAAAGATGTCACAAACTCATCAATTGGGAGTTCTTGCATTACAAGAATCATCAAAAGAAGCCAGCAACAGCTGTTCCTCCAACTGAATCTGATGTGACTATCATCCAAAAACCACCCACCCACACACCCAACTCCTTAATGGCCAGATTACAATCTTTAACAACTCAAGCGCCCACAGCCGCAAAGAGGGAAATTGAAGCTTACTTAAAAGCAGATCTACACATTGACAATGATACTCTTTCCCATAAATCAACCCCTTTGAAGTGGTGGAAGGTACATACTCATAGTAATCCCTCCTTTGTCCTTTTAATTGACCAGGTCCTTGTATATCATGTAGGCACACAGGTGTACCTACCCAGTTATAGCAGTTATGGCTCCAGCATACCTAAGAGCAAAAGCAAACTCCTGTGCTGTAGAGAGACTCTTCTCCGCTGCAGCGGATGTGTGTAAAAGCAATTGCAAGCGCTTGCTCCCATCAACTATGTCTTGCTGTGTGATCAGCCTGATGTGGCTCCGGGAAGATGTACCTCTCAAGGGAGAATTTGAAGATGTGGGGAAGGTTTTGGCATCATTGCTTCCCCAATCAAAAAAAAAAAATAGCTACATTTTTGTAGGAAGCTCCATTACAAAAAAATAATCTGTTAGCCTGCGCAGTATAGTAACACATATTTTTCTTTCTTGCAATATATTGTAACACACCCATAAAATTCAAAAGTCTGAGGTGATACAGTATCCTGCACCCGTTACTGGTAACGCAAGCAATAACACACAAAAAATTGTTATGATACCAATACTTTACCAATACAGGTAAAGTAGCTTCCCATTGTTGATTGCAGGAAGCTTCAAGATAACCCACCACTTTGCCAGTGCCTGCTACCAAAGGCCCAGTGTGTGGAATGAGATCTTGATGACCACATAGCTGACCTTGTTGCACCAGGTAAAATCAATCATCACCAACTCTTTTGACAATACATATGAAAAAGGAAGCATGCCAAGTTTGCAGCAACTAATCAATGATATCAATGTTAATATATATACACTTTCTTTTCCTCTACTTGTACTCTTATTTATTATTCTTATTTCTCTTCATCATTCTCTATTGTCTCTCTCTAATAAATTTATCATGCACATTACTCTTGATCTCCACTCTCTATCTCTCTTATGTATCCTGACAATTCTTCTTCACTCTTTTGATTTTACCTGTCTTTCCAAGGATCTAATGCCTAAACTAAAGTGAAATTGATCATCACTTCAAAAGCATTCTAATCACCTTTCCTTCTCTGAATGACATCATTTATCTCAGGAAAACCCATCACTTGTCCATCCTCTCTATCTCGACTATCTTGAACCTCAATCCTTGTGACTCAAGTATAAATTCACTCTTCTAATAGGATGTTAAGATGATACAGGAGACTTGATCCAGAGACACAAGGCTTAGTGATTGTGATGTTGGTGGAAGGAGGAATTTCATATAAAATAAAAGGACAAGAAAGGACAAAAAAGATGAAAAAGAAAGATGGCTGCATACCTGGAGCCAGAGACACAAGCTTTGGTGAGTGTGATTTTTGTGGAAGGATGAGGAAAGGGATCCTTCCACTGTCTTTTTAGTAGGTATGTAGGTACAACAAGTGATATGTATGTGACAGATGACTAAGTGAAATAAAACCGAGGAAACAGTAACTGTGGCATGTGAGATGATAACAAATGAATCAAGAAGAAAGAGAAAATATAACAGATAACAATTGAAAAAGCAGAAGATAAAAACTATGAGATAAGATGAATGATCTCAACATAGGATATGTACCATACAGCACCTGAAGCTGATCAAATTCTAGTGAGTGAAACTCCCTCTTATATTTGGGGCATCTTCCAATAAGAAAATTTCCCCTTGATTTTGACCCCTGTGACAGCCAAGCCTTTCCCTACATGGTGCCAAAAACTGGATGACATCATTCCTGACTCCTTCCTTCCATGCTGGAATGAAGAGGGGCTTTTTTAGGGTCCAACAACTCCTTTTTTGGCTTGCCAAAACACAGATATCTGTATTTAATGTGTACATCCTCCAACTCCCTGTGTAGTTGGCCAATTGAAAAACACATATAATGTTCCCCATTCAAATCCAGAATCCATACTTTCTCATATTGTTTAGCTTTCAGCCGCTTATGTGGGTTGTAACACTTCCCTAGCACTACAAAACACAATGTTGCCTCACTAGCGTGAAACAAAAATAATGTGTAGATGTGAGGTAAATCAGCTTCTGGATTTTATAAAGGTTCCCACTTGCACTGTTTCCCCCTCATCCTGGAGCAAGGCAAGACTTTCCCCCCATAGAAATTCCTTTTATATTTGTCTTTCCTACTCACTCCACAAGAATTCTGAAGTTGGCCACAAGGAGTATGCACCCAATCAGGCTGCAGTCAGTGATGAAATTTCAGCAGAGGACCACAAGACACTTAGAGTCTGCAATAGTTTGAATTCCCATCCAACAAAGATGACTCCCAAAGACTTCATCACACACTTCTTAGAGAACTTGATTTTGAAAAGAGCTTCCCTGCACCGTTTTTGTGAGACCAATTTCATCCTCACAACAGTTAAACATGTCAAGAAGTAGAAAAATATAGTTATTATAACATAATTAGTGTCTACACCCCAGTTATCATAGGTAATTCCCTCACAGCACTCTTAAACTCCTCCCACATCACAAGATATCATTATTCAACTGTTATAGAAGCTTGTACAAATTGATATCTCATAACTAGAGCAGGCACACTCCCTCAAAATATCAGGACCTGGACATCACAACTCTCACAACAAACCATCCTTCAGTTCCTCTCAGTCATCAGTATCTCAGAACAGTTTCTCTTAGCCATTGGTATCTCAGAGCAGTTTCTCTCAGTCATCAGTATCTCAGAACAGCTCCTCTCAGTCATCAGTATCTCAGAAGCAGCTCCTCTTAGTTATCAGTCTCTCAGAGCATCTCCTCTGACACCAACTTGGACAACATAAATCAAATCCTAGTAGAACTTGTACAGCCTCAGAGCAGCTCCTCCCACACAAAATTAGACAACTTAAATCAAACTCCAGAAGATCATGTCCAAATTAGATGCTGTCCCACAACTTCCCTAATTTCTTAGCTGCACCAGTCTCACAACCTACAACAGTTCTCAAAATTAATTTGTCAGTCTCCTTTCTGGTTCTCACACTCAATCCCTCTGAGATATTCCCACACACTGCATATTTCCCACCCACTCATTTGTAAATAGCAAAGGCTCACCTTGGATTATATATACCATCATATGTTTTCATCATCCATCCCCCATGAAAAAATCCCCCCATCAATCATCCCCCATCCAGTCATCAGAGAAAATCTCACCAACATAATTGTTAGAAATTCTCCCCTCATCATCATATCATCATCCGTTAGTGTTTATATTCATAGTTATTATTACCTTTCTTTTGTCCTGTTAGCACATAAAAGCCAGGAATTATTAGCACCATAGTCATTATCATCTTTCTTGAGACCTGTTAGCCCATAAAACCACATACCTTTATAAATCATATTTATCATTTTGATCCCCTGCAATATTCTCCCCTGTTAGCCCTTAAAGCAAAGTACTATAATCTTTACCCTTTGAGTTATTTCTTCATCAGTATCAGAATCATCCCCCCATCACCATCACCTTACCCTCACTCCCCCTCCTCATTTTTGCTGTAGGAAAAGAATCCAGAATCAGTAATATTACTACCTGCACTAAGCTTGAGAGAAATAAGCCACACCTTATTCTTTTTTTTCTTAGTGTAACTCTCACATCTTGCAGCTTTAGGCAGGAAGGAAGCTTCATCAGCACCTGTAGTTCAACTCACCTTGACTATATCCCCTCCAAGCTCTATCTCACCCCAGATTAGTTCCACACCGTCACTGGGCCACTCACAAGGGGCTTCGCGGGGAAATCTCATTTGTGCAGGCCTTACATCCCAAGATTAATAAGACTGCAGAGGGTGGCACCCTGTGGGAATCCTTTATTCAGGAAGAGGTGTGTTTTAACATGTTATGCTCAAATTAAATTGGCCACAAATACCTCCCCCCCCACTCTGATGTAGGCCATTGTGATAATGGCTGGAAAGTAGCCACCCAGCAGCGTGTAAATAAAGCATGACCCTAGGTAAGAAACATTACTAGTTTACTACAGGGATCCTTCTTTCTCCAGGTTCAGGATAAGTTAGTCTCAATGCTATCACTTCTAAAGCTAAAGATGGCTTCCCTATCTATTATTCCTCTAATGTATTGCAGATAACTCTACTAAAGTAACAGTCTACAAAATAATAGCCCAGTATAACACTCCCATCTCTAATAATGATAATGGTACCATGGTAAGATTGATTAGAATAATAGAAAAATTGTTATCCCACTCCTCCCTTCACCTAGCCTGCCCACTCTGCTTCCTCCGCCAACCTCCAATCCTGTCCAACAGTACTCCACCATCCAGTTTCCGGTCCCACATTGTTCCACCTCTGTTTCATCCGGTCATCCTTGAACCCAAGCAGCTATGTACACACCTTCTACGACTTCCACACTCCGCCTTGCCTGTGACTCACTCTCCCAATGCCGCCTTTCTGTTATGGCTTCACTATGAGAGGAGGTGGTTTCTGGGTCTGTGGTTCTCTGGGTTCTGGGGTTCTGGATCTTAATGGTAAAATTGAAAGATGAGGAGATATGGCAGATCCTCATCCCTCTTCCTCTTGGTAGAAGGAACCTGTGACAGCTCTTTGATCTCTACAACATAAGGTTTAAGCCTGTAACTAGCTCATAACACTTTGCCTCTACTCTGTGTCTCAAAGTTTGCTAGTGCCCCTCAGTGTTGCTTGTCCCAAACGCCCAACGGTGGCTATTCCACATCCTTTTTCTCACCCCCATAACCTGCACATCTTCTAACATTTTTGGCCAAGTCTGTTCTCTTCTTTGTTTGCCGGATCCAGTGCCCGTGGCGCTTGGCAGAACCCCTCCGCCAAACACTAGATGCCTTTTCTGGCGGCCAAATGTAGCTTCACCAGTTGTGCTTTCCTCCTCTTTCCTTCTCCAGTAGTGGGGGTGTGCTTTCAGAAAGCTTGCGCTTTCTGTACACGCGTGCTTATGCAATCCCTCTTTGTGTAAGTGGATCTGTGTTGAAATCTCATGCTACTTGTCAGATGACACCTCTGACAAACCAGCTCTCACAATTTATTTCTCATTTAAAATTGGGTGTTGGAAAAACAACACCTGGGAATTGGTGAACAACACCCAGCAACTGTTGACAGATGGTCGGCGGGTGTCTTTTTTCCAATTTGAAACCCGTGCTTGGGTGTTGTCCAACAAAATATAAATATACATTTTTAATATTTTTTTATTTTTTGAACTGATGCCATTTTACTACTTTTGGCTACAGTTTTCTTGTGTTTGATTGGTTCAGTTTGATATCCACAGGCACCAGGATATATTTTGCTAGATTGGCATCAACTATGTTACAAGCATCAAAGCTTTTTTAATGAGGATTGGAAAAAAGACACCCAGGAATTGGCAAACAAAACCCACCAACTGTCCGTTGACAGTTGTTGGGTGTCATTTTTCCAATTTGACACCCGCGTCTGGGTGTTGTTTGACCAAAATAAGATAAAAATAATAATAAATTTTTAGTATTATTTTGGGTGTCAGAAGGCGAATCCAACATCCAAGGTAACACTTTTTGGGTGTCGGCTCGCCCCAACTTTTTTTTTCTTTTTCTCAGATTTTTAGGAGTTAGACAGTTGGTTATAACCCAACAATTAGACTATCATCAAGCAATAGATTTATTGGTCATGGAGAATTACTGGAAAGATCAACATGGGAACAATGATACTTTCTGGGAACATGAATGGTTGGTCGTCTACTACCACTCATCTCCATATCTATTAACTTTCTTTCTTTTCTTTCTCTATCTGTAGGGCTAAAAATGGAAATTGTATTAGTACTCTCAATCCTCATTGTATGGGTCATGATTACAAACCTTGGTAGTCATTCATTTCATCCAACTGACTGAAAAAAAAACTGACATCTTGTACTTTAAGAATTGGAGGTTGTCATATTCTTTAACCAAACAGTTGACTTGGTAGCTTATTTCTCAACCGATTAAAATACAAAATCTAAACTGATGATATCTTTTGTTTTCAGTTCAAGAGTTTACCAACCTACAAATGGTTAAAATCAGCCAAGATAGAACCCTTAACAACGACAACATACAGTCTTTGTACACGTCAAATTGAGGCATGTCAGTAAAAAACAAATAGATAAATGACACCAAAAGTTGGGGCAAGCCAACACCCAAAAAGTGTTACCTTGGGTGTTGGATTTGCCTTCCAACACCCAAAATAATAATAAAAATTTAATATTTTTTTTTATCTAATTTTGGTCAGACAACACCCAGATGCGGGCGTCAAATTGGAAAAACAACACCCAACGACCGTCAACGGACGGTCAGTGGGTGTTGTTTTTCCAATCCTCTTTTTAATATGTTCATTATTTTTAATTGTGATCAGTCTAGCCAGGCTGATTTTTCAGGCAGTTTTGGTCGGAGTTCATTTAATTAACTACAATCAAATCAGAGTAATCTTTTCACACAATGGTAGTGTGGATCCAAATATGAGGCCGTTCATCAATGATCTCAACAAATATTTCAGATTAATTGGCAGGCATAAAATGCGACTAGATTTCCTCCCGTTAGCCTGGTTGGGTCCCCCATTTTTGTGGGACCTTCTGATCTCAACTGTCCTAATGTTTGTTGTTTTGGATTCCCAAAATCACTGTAGGTTTGGATCAGTAGATGTAAAAATCTTGTTGGGAGTTATGATCATGTTTGAGTGAGTCAGACTTTTAGCTTTCAAAAAAAGGAGCTGTCAAGATCAGGGTGACAAACTTGGATTTTCTCTCTTTCTTTCTTTTTGTAATCCCACTTGTATGAAATTATCACCATAGGTGTAATGACTAGAGGATTACATCTAACCCATAATACAGGAAAATGTACGTTTTGCAAATGTTGGAGACTTGCAAATGAAAATGAATGGCAGTGAGACCCTAAGATTTATTGAGTTAATTTGAGTTTAGACAATGCTTAATTATTAATAGGTAACAACCTATGTGAGAACTTTGAATGATATGAAAAGAAAAGAAAATGTTCTGATGAAGAAAAGGAATGAAAAGATAGCGGGAGATCCAACAGTTATTTAAAGAAAATGCATGCAAATAATATTTGTAATATAAAAGACAATTCCTTGGAAATAAGATGATATTGCTTTATTAGGGTTAGTGCAATTTGTCATGTATCTAATTTGTCAACGTTAGTATTTTGACAATGCTTATTAGTATTCATTACTCCCTGGGGATTCTTGGGTGTCTTAGTAATAAATAAAGACATAATTCCAATTCTTACAATAGGACTATGTTCCTTGTCACTCTAGTAACTTTCATGGTAGTGTGCATGTGCTTAGGTGTTTCAATTGTTGCAGTATGTGGATTCAGTTTAATGCTTATCTTAGGAACACTTGCAATATATCAGTGCTGGGCAGCAAGGTAGACATTTACTTAAATAATGAACAGAGAAAAAAAAAGAAAAAATGGCTTGGGTTTTTGGGGTGAGCCAACACCCAAGCACACCCTTCTTGGGTGTTGAATTAGGCCGCCAAAACCCAGAAAAAAATAAAATAAAATTTGTCTGACAACACCCAAGCACGGGTGTTGAATTGGAAAAACAACACTTGCTGACCATCTGTTGACGGTTTTTGGGTGTTGTTTGCCAATTCCTGGGTGTTGTTTTTCCAACAACCTTTCAAATTTCCTGCTCATTTCAAAGTTCTCTCACTTGGAAAAACAAACTTCAATTTCTCTTTGGAGTTCCTGGGGGATCAATACTTCCCCAAACTCCTCTCTCCAATAAAACCAATTCCGCTCATCCTTCTCAAAGCAACTCTGAACAATCCTCTCTCTCACCTCTCACCCCTCTGACCTTATTCCAACTTTGCTTAGCTAACTTCTCTCTCTTCCCTTATAAACTTCTTCATTTCTCCAAATAAATCTCTGTCAACCTTGATACACTCTTGACTTTGCTTGACTCTCTTCATTAAATTTGTATATCTTTTCTTTCTTTCTTAAGTTGGATCACAATCTTTTGTTTCCAATTTGGAGAGAAAACATCTCTTGTCAAATCTCATCTCATCAACTCTGACTGAAATTCTCCTTTGATATAACTTTTCTTTTCTTCAAGTCTTGTGCTCTCTATTTTATTTATCTCAATCTTCATCAGTCTGTCTGTTTTCCTCTTCAAATAATTTTGATTGGTAAATAATTTTTCTTACTTTTTGTTATCTTTTCTTCTTTATTCTCAGCTGTTTTCCTTTCTGATCTTTTTTATTCTCTCAGTTTGGTTTTGGTTCTTGAGTAATAAGTCATTATTTCAACAAGCCACCAGTCTGACTGAGTTGTATTTCCAAGGTTCCTGAGTGGCTTATGTAAGCCTCCAAACCTTCTTTGTTTGATGCCCTATATAGACCGCCACAACACACAATCAAATGTTGCATCAGTAGCCACATGTGGCTTTGAAATGGTGTCAAGATGGGTGGAGTATTCCAGGATTGCCAAGATATTCTTGATGCAGCACAGAAAAACCCAAATTTTGCAAGTTATGCACCAAAGAAAACAACAAAGCAGCCTA
>LUKR01000353.1:10142-20815 GCA_019395275.1 Puccinia brachypodii | reverse complement strand
TGGTTGGGGGCAGGGCGTGCGCGGACCATGCACGCCCTGGGGGGCCTGCGCAACTTGTGCACGCCCCAATGGAAGGCGTGCATGGGTTGTGCACGCCTCAATAGAGGCGTGCACAATCTGCGCAGGCCCCAACCAAGTTTTCAGGGGCCTGCACAGGCGTGCACGCCTTGGTCGTGAGGCGTGCGCTTAGTAAAAGTGGGGCGTGCATTTAGCCAGCCCCTTCTTGTTTATCCCATTTTACAAGTTCAACTTTTTTTATCAGGCGCGCAAGCGCCCCCCAATGTTGCATAAATTCATAAACAACATTAAACCCCCTTTCAGTGCAGAGATTTTCACCTGGGTGCTTCCAGCTCATCAGAAACCCCCTTTTCCCCTCAGATTCAACCATCACATCAACAAAGAAACAAGACCTAGAGGAAAATAAGACCACTCACTGATCAACCCTGCCTACCAGCCTGGTTTATACTTCAAGGACACCTTACAGTTATTCCATCTTCCCACAATAGTGTCAGGATAAATAGACTGTAATCTCCTCCCAGTGTTTGCTCACAACCTTTTATAAACTACTTCTATTCTTATTGGGGGTCAGTTAAATCCACAAATCAAAGATATAATCATCTTCTTGTTTGGCAGATTTTATATAAACTGCATAGGTTTCTCTTTAAAGAGCCTTAACTTCTGTCTAAAAAATTGAGACTAGTTGGAGCAATCCATCTAGACCTTCTTCAGTCTCTTTTGAAGAGGAGAGTGTAGAGAATTACTCCACTTTATTCTCCAGCATCCTTTAAGGACTAAGTCTGTTGAGACATATAAAATATCTTAAAGAAACTACTCTAATAAAAGAGCTTAGAAAATTCTGTTATATTTCTACATTTCTACTTACTTCTATTCCCTTGAAATATAACTTGTGCCCCCCATCCTTGTGTCCTGCTGTCACTAAAGAGACTCAGGCTCACAAGTTGTCCCACACCGGATTCTGACAATGATCATGGGCTTTCATAGTTTTGTATTTGGAGTTCAGTTCTGAAAGATTGTGTTTAAGTTTGAGGTTGGTGATTGTAATTTGTGTTTCAGAAAAATAGTATTGGTGTATTGGATCATGTTAAGCTTCAGTTGAGAAAGCATCTTAAGGCTAGATGGCTTCACTTGATTTTGTGATTTAGTTCAATTGAATTCATCATCGCAAAAAGGCCCTCAACCTGGGCCGCATCCATGACCCGCATTCTTGAAGTGTTGATTGATTGAAACTAGAATTTCAAACCCCCAGCAGGGCGCGCCTGGGTACATATTTTCTTCGATTTCTGAAGCCCGGGTTCGAACCGCGTGTGGGATCATCCAATTATCGGCTGGCTGTAATCTGATGTGGCAGAGGGCCGAGCCTCCTCAAAATCGTCGTTGCCGAAAAGGATATCCATGTATCAACCAGCTCGTCGATAATCTACAACGTCTGCACAGGGGGGAACCTTTCCTAATACGGATTCCATTGCGCGACTTCAAAGATGTTTACCATTTTTTTCTGAGTTCATGTACTCCAAGTGCGCGCATATGGATGGTCGCGGAACACCCGGCTCTGTTACAACTTGTTTTTTAAATCCTATCTGTATCAAATTTCATCAGTCTTTTTCCTTGGGACTTGGAATACATGTACATGCGCGGTTACTGAAATCGTTTTCGATCCGCCGGGAAAGGATTATTCATGTTTCGATTTTGAAGTTGATGATTATTAGCCAAGTGCCACGAGGGAAAGAACACATGATTTTCCCGGTGGTTGACCATCTATCGAATGGTTGAGGAGTGCCAGAATAGGTTCTGTCAGGGAGAGGGGGGGGGCTCCTGACGAACATGAGGGAGGCTGATTTTTCCGGGACATGACTCGTGTGGTTCGTCCTATCTCGAAAGATTGAGGAGGCACAATAGCTTCCAACAGAGAGGGGCTCCTGACTAACATGAGAGTCTTATCATTTTGGGACTATCATCTTGAGATATTTAAGGTCGGGTGGTATCTGGCTAAAAGGAGTCCGAAAGATACTCGGTTTCAGAAGCCATCCTGCTTTTCTTTTAATAATAATAGTAAAATGAGAGAGCATCACCGATATCGGGGCATCCTTCTTCGCCATCTGTCACATCCACGTCGTATGGGCTAGAGCTATCACTATCCACTCCTGTCTCTTGACTCGTGTCTTCGTCGGGCAGTCAGCCATGATATGCCGGGAGATGGCGGCTGTTCGCGCATGTTCAACCATTCAAATACTCAAGGTATCAGCAGGGGCCTATTCAATTATTCGAAAACATGAAAATAAAGGAGGTTACAATCTTATAAATCAACAAAATCCCCTAATTGTACATGGCAGACTTCTCTGGCTTATAATTTGCTAGGATGATGAAATTAAAAGATCCCAGGATGCTGATTATGATAATTATCATTCCATTTATGTAAGAAAATTATCGGCGCAATTTGAACGTTCGGGATTCCCATATGGCTTGCGGGGCAAAGTCATTTGCCGATCGCTTTTTTTGGGTGTATGCGAGCATGAATGGCGTGCCACCGTTTCTTTTCCTGCTCTTTGAGGAACAGAGACAGAGCAGCGGATGCATGTGATTTCCATATTTCTGTTTGTGGAATCGAACTGGGTTCTCAGTTGGTTTCATGCAGGAGAAATTGGGATAGAGTGCTTTGGTGCAGGCGGCCGGTTGCAGAGTCAGTTGCACTTCAGTCTGATCGATCGCCGGAGATCGTCGACAAGCTCCTTCCGCTTTTGGGAAGCGCAACCACTTTGCGGCTCCAATAGTCTTTTTCTTCACTTTAAGCCAGCCCAGCTATCTGCAACCAGCTCAAGTGGAATCTGGATGACTTCCCGCCCGACATGGGACCCGGAGGTCTAAACTTTTTATAGTGAAGTTCAGTTTGAGAGGGTCAAAAATTGTAACTGGAGAGCTCCCGAATTCTCATCGGGAGCCATCCAGTCGGTGTCCGGATCTGATGAGGGGTGCTGTGGGCCAGTCAGCCGAGGAGGTTAAGCTAAGCCAGTCGGTGATCGATCGATAGCCTTTAATGCTAAGCCTGATCGAATGCCTTTATTCCTAATACGTCACTCCACTCCAAGTTTGATAATCTTCTTCGTCAATACCAGCTTGCTCGATTGGCTCGCCGGTTCTGCTTGAGCCGCTGTTGACCGCTATTGGTGCGGATAAGCCAAGTTGTATGCTATCTCTAGAGTTTACGGAATATTTACTTCCTCGGCCAAGCTCAGCTCGTTCTGAAGACTTAAAAAGGAATACCCACTTAACTGTCCTCCCTCCTCCCTCCCCCCCTCAGCTCCAAACGGCCAACTGACTCGAGCAAGACACAGAGCTGACCGCAAAACTAGCATCCCCATTCTGAGTCTCCCCATCGATTCATTAGTACTGAGAAGGTCGTCGTCTTGATCTTGTTCATTCATTCATCATGAAACAAGTCATCGACTCTGCCGTCGGTAGACCTAATCCCCCACGCAGCCCGGATGAAAAGGGGAATGGGCACCAATACTCGGAAAAGTCGGGCTCTTATAATCAACCTAATAATAATCTGATCCAAGGTCAATTCAATCCGGACGTAAGTGATTTGTTTGGATATTTCACGAAAAGTTTATGGTCAAGACGAATATTGACTTTCGAATGATCTGTCTGTTATCGGGAAAATTGACAGGCAGACCCGCATACTCACTATGAGTTCGGAGGACCATGGGGTTCTTTAGGCCTCATGATTCTGTTCCCCTGTTTGATGTATTACTTTTTCATCTGTAAGTTTTTCTCATTTCAGCGTAAGGTCGACTTTCTGGTCAGAAGTTGATGACCCCCCCCCCCCTGGGATCGATGTAACCCTTTGAAGGTTTGTGGTGCTATGATGGCAAGCTTTCTAGGCCCGAATCTATTCATCCAACTGAGGTCATCCGATGGTCGACTGAGTTTTGGCAATTGATCAAGCTGGTGAGATCATATTCTACTACATCGATCTATTGATTGGGGTGCAAGAAACTGACCATTTCCCACTTCTTTGACAGCACACTCGACCCACATGGAGCGCGACGTATCTTTACATGGGATTATTGGCCCACCAGATCTTTCTGGCTTGGTATATGCCTGGAGTCCCCCAAGAGGGCTTACCTATTCCATCCTTGAATGGCGGAAAATTGACCTACTATTGTAAGCACCAGTCCGCTCTTTTGTCTCTTGTCGTCTGCGATATATGATCAAAGATTTGGCTTCGAATTATCAGTTCTTAACACTTTATGCATTTGATTTCGCCAGGCAATGCGCTTTGCTCGTGGTACGCTACCCTTGCCACCGTCTTCGTACTGCATTCCGTTTTGGGAGTCGTGCGATTGGGTGATGTGTTCGATCAACTGGGCCACCTGATGACGATCGCCACTTTGTTTGGCTTTGCAATCTCATTGTTCTATTACATGCTGCCGATCTTGCAAGGTCAGGCCGTAAGAATGAGTGGTAATCATATCTATGACTTTGTACGTTGTAGATTTTTTTCCCCCTTGACCTGCATGTAAGCTTGCCTAAATACTCGCATTGACTTACGGCGCAATCCCTAATCTACAGTTTATGGGGGCTGCCTTGAATCCAAGAATTGGTCACATCGATGTCAAACTATTCGCGGAGGTACGGATTCCATGGGTACTTTTATTTATCATTGCGGTTTCTGGTAGTGTCAAGCAATACGAAACACTCGGTTACGTCACACCCAATTCACTCTTCATGATATACGGAACTGGCCTGTGAGTAATTTGTATCCTTCCTAGTGCAAAATTGTAACCGGGTTTCTTTCTCGAATGAATTTTTCTCATCACGTCTTTCTTTTTGTGTTTATCAGCTACATCAATGCATGTGCTAAGGGCGAGGAATGCATTCCTCTGACTTGGGATATGGCTTACGAAAAGTGGGGCTGGTTGTTGAGTTTCTGGAATTTCGCAGGTGTTGCGTTTACATAGTGAGTTTGGATGATCAGAACACAAGACTCTCTTCACTGCCCAGAAAAAAAAACGAGGAACAAAGAGGAGAGGAATCCTAACCAGAGCGTCATTTTTTGCTCAGCTGTCATTCAGTAATCTATATCACGAACCAACCTCCATCAAAATACCACTTTTCAAACTGGTTATACGTTGCATTGTACTTAACTTATACAGCAGCTTACTACGTCTTCGATACTTCAAATAGCCAGAAGGCTAGATTCAAAATGGAAAACGATTCAAAATCTCAGATCACCAGCAGGATTTACGGTTTCCCTCAACTCTCTTATGGTACTTTAAAGAATCCGAAAGTTCTGGTCGTCGGTGACAGTGATCGAAAATTGCTTATTGATGGCTGGTGGGCTGTATGTCGTCACCCTGTAAGCTATTTTTCCCCTTTCTGCTTCAAACTCTTTATCAGATTTATCGTGTTCCCCAGCCAATTCTTCCTGCGTAATCTGACCGTGTTTTTGGAAATTAAAGAACTATACTGCAGATTTTATCCAAGCGTTATGTTGGGCTGCCTGCTCCGGAACTGGAAGTTTAATTCCATACTTTTATCCCGGTGAGATCAAGTTTTTTTTACCCCTGCTTTGGATAGTCCCAACAAGAAGCTCTTGTCATTTGCATTCTCGCTGATTCATGTTAACCGATCGGTGATCATTCGCTCCCTGGATCTACGTTCCACCAGCTTTTTTTCTGGTCATGATCCTTCATCGATGTACCAGGAATTTCCAAAGGTGTGCAGAAAAATACGGTAAATCATGGGAGGAGTATTGTAGGCTTGTTCCTTATAGGTAAGTTTGAAATCCCATCTTTCCTTTATGTTTTCATCTTTTATTATTGTGGCCGAACCTAATTACGATGATGTTTTATTTGTATCTTCACACAGTTTTATTCCAGGTGTTATCTAATTAATTTAATTTCTAGTCGTTCAAAATCGTACTCCCTTTCTCTCCTTCTTTCTATCTCTGTTTCCAGTGGATTTCCAGATGTAACAGCATTGACTAAACACCCATAATGTAGAAATTCACAAATGCATTAATCAATAAGGGGATCTTTTTTGACGATCATAAGCATCATTTTGCCCATACAAAGGTCCTATTACCTATTTTTTTGAGAGGTCAATGATTTCATTTTCGAATAAAAAAGTATCCCGCTAGCTGGACTGGGTCTTGCTTGCCCAAGTGATATACATTCAGCTCCGGATATGTGCTTCACGGTTGAGTAGGCTACTTGAGGCTCTTACATTTAGAATCAATTTCACTATGTCATAATATTCCAGGATATATCTACCCTCTGCAATCATTTGCCATCGTTGTTATATGTATGAAGGATATATAGAGTTGGAGGAGACACGCCGTCCTGCAGAGACCCTTCGAAAAAGCCAACCTAGACTAACTTAACAAAGTCCCAGTCGCTGTCAAGGTCAAGGTGTTGCACCAGTCCTTCAGCAAAGCGAGGGGGACTTATGGTGTAGACGCATTGTCGACTCCTGCGTGTCATGATTTGGAAATTTTGGTGTGACCAAACTTCCATGAGCCTTTGAAAATACTTGCCACACAACAAAAGTGGCAATGTTTGAACCAAATAATATTGTGGATCTTGCCATCTACTCACCATAACTTTATCCCCCTCCAATCATGTAGATTCCCCTCTTTCAAAACTGAGGTTTTCCAGTTTTGTATATGGTTGTGTAATGCAAACTGACCATTTTCATATTGTTTTTTTCATTAAGCAAGCAAAAAAAAAAGAACAGAAAGAGGGGAGGAATGAAAAACGAAATAATTATTTGAGAGCATCAAAAAAATGCTACGAGAATTTTGAGTAGAGCAAATGACCAGGAAAGAAGCAGCGCTGCTCTGGTCGAAATGGGTGCGGACCATCTGAAGTGATATGCTGTGGAATCGCCTACTCGTTCTATAGCTCTCGGCTAGCCAAGTGATCGCAAGGCTTAGATAAGCTAGCAACCTAGAGGGCTTTGCGGTGACTTGAATGATGAGAAGAGGAAGACTCTTGAGTTCGTTGCTTCCTTCATGTCCACCTCCTATACTCGCAACACTCAAGAGTGGAACTCCGTGCACCCACAACAGTACAATCTTTGAAGCCGATGGTCTTCTTGATCATCGTCGATCTGCTGATGCATTCGAGCTGAAGACAAGGTTAGAGGTCGTCAGATTTGATGACCGCTAACCTGAAATTTAACTTCCGGAATTTTGACCCACCCGGGTGAAGTTGGATGCAATACGGTTGCCAATCGGGTTAAATAGACTTGATCTAGGCAGCTGGACCCAACGAATACCAATGCTCTTAGGCTCACCTGCCTATGGTTACACCACCGGGACATCCAATAGAGGACCTGAATGGTTGGGCCAACGGAATCAGCATGACGGGTGTGCTGATGGTTGCCTCAACTCGGACCCAACGGCGCGCTCGGGGCTAGTTGGAGGACTGTTGGGACAAGTGGGTCAATTTGGTTGGGCCAACCATCCAGCTCTTGCAGGACGAACTGAACTTGAAATTTCAACGTTGGCGAACCTTCGGGTGGGTAACCGTTGGGGTGGCCCGGTGGTGTATTGGCCAATAACCCCAGTTCGTAAAAAGGTCAAATTAACCGAACGATTTTCAGTGCTCTTAGCCGGAGATGGCTCCAGAACGGGCCTAGAAGAAGCCCTCCACTACGGCGCGAGCGGCCATGATTTGGGTGGTTTCAAAAAGGACCCCCCCCCCCCTTTTCGCCCTTTAGAGTCACGACTATCAGATGAACTGGGGTTGTGCTTCAACTCCTTGGTTAACCATTTGACGGGGTGCGGGTCTCATCTTAGTTTTCAAGGGATTAGCCTTGGGTTTGATCGTGTCGGCTGAGCAGTGACTCGTCAGCCAATCGAAGCAGAGGTATATCGCTTTCCCGTGCACGATCCACGAGGGGCAATCGTGGGCACATTGAATTTACCTCACTTATTTCATATAAGAAAGATGAACTGTCATTTATCAGGAAAGCTCGACAATTGTCTGTATAAAAGTAAAGGTTTGAGGGAGAACAAAGGGGTGGGTGACCTGGGATGAAGATGTGAGACCGTTTGAAACAAGACAAGACGAAGATTTTTTTTTGTGTGTCGTTGCCCGGGCCGGGGTTTGGATTGGAAGAGGAAATGGGCAGAGGGTCATTCCATGAATATTTCAATTCTCATCGGCCAAGTGCACTCCCAGACTTGATAACAGGATATTTTTATCTTCTGTGGTATAGAGAATTCCTTGCTATAAGAGCTAAATATCTCAAGACCACACCACAGGGAGTGGCAAGAGGTTTTCGATGGGATCCTGAATTTTCTGGTTGATCCGCTAACCTTGGTAACGGGGGATGACCTGACCAGTTGGGTACCTACAATAAGTGTCCCAGGTGTCGATGGGCAGTGGGTTGTGGAGCTGTGAAATCAGAGTGAAATCATGATCAGTGTTGAGGCGGTCAAAATATAAGATGCTACGTGGTGATGTTTGGAACATACGCTTGGAACGGATTGGTCGTCACAGCACGTTTCTATGCGATTGTTGGTTTTGGTACAGTCGAGGGGCTGGCCCTGTTTGGCCGGGAAAATTACTGTTACATTGCCAGAGTAAAAAGGATAGTCAGTTCGATGAAGTTGTTTTTGGAATTTTGCGACTAGTTGCTGCACGAAGAAAGACCCACTGTCGACATGCCAATACCAGTTGGGCCCCCCGTTGTATGCTGGTTGTCTATCTTTTAACACCCGCACGCAGCTAGGAGTCGAGAAGTGTCGCCCGTTGTTGTCTGGTACGTGTGAGCAATCGACATTTGCGGCTTGCACGTGATGGAATTTGTCTTGGATAAAGAGTACCGTCAAAATTTGTAACCAGGGTGATATGTGCATCTTGGGTAAAAGAGGAACTTTGGGATGTTAGTATGTGATGGAAGTCCAGACTGCTTAGGATGACAGGATGAGCGTTAGGTGGCAGGTTCTTTTATAGCTCACCGGCATGAGAATTACTCACAGCCTGGAACTTCCACAGGGTGTGAAGAAGGTCTGCCGAGCAATTAATTCAGACGTGTACTTTGGTTGGGCGCTAGGGCCTTAGGTGAGGTCCTCGGTTAGGTCGTTAGGGCAGGTTTTCTTAAAATTCTTGCTTTACTAGTTTTTTACTCGGTGGCAGTTATTATTGGTGTAGTCGCTGACAGTGTGTCCCTGAGCCGCGCGGCAGTCACTCTGAGGCGTTGAAGGGTGTTGATACCTAGAACGTGGTCCCTTTCGTGCCTCTTTCACAGATCAACCTATCCAATTAGCGCGTCGGGATGCGGTGCCTGATGGGCGAGCGACGCGAGACACAGAGACACACCTGAAACAGCGACGAGGGCTGTGAGTATGAGGAACAGTCTCCGGTAGACTGATGAGAAGGTGAGAGCACACCTGCGCCCGAAGGTTTTGGTTGTGGGTATTGGATTGAAATGAAAAAAGGAATGAGAATGATAAAGGGGATGGAAGAAATACGTCTTGGGAAGTATATCTATTACATCTGCGCAGTCTCATTACTAGGTTCAAGCCTCATCCATCACACCCGTAGCACGGCGCATGAGAGCATGCCCGGTCCCTGCCTCAATGGTGCCCCAATAATGAGCAATCGTCCGTCTTTTGGGCCACCACGCTTGGGAGGACGATGCAGTCAAACAAGATCGCTTGGTCATGGTCACACCGCTAACAGTTTTATCAGTTTTGTCCTGTGGCCTGTGTAGATGAATCTTGAAGGCAGTGCCCACTAACAACCAAGTGGAAGAAGTGGCCTGTGCCCACAAGATGGCTTCTAGGCATGCCAGCTTACCAACACGAAGGTCCGGTCCGCTCAAAAATTTTACAACTCTCTACTGCAGCGCAGGCAGGAAAATGTGCGATTTCAAGAGGGACTCTAATTGCTTTTGCTCATATGAGCAATCAGAGGCTTGCGATAAAAGCGGGTGCAAACTCGGGGCATGACCGTCAGGATTCATGATGAGCAGAACACTCTTGTCGCAACGGCCCGGTGCGACGCGCTGCCCGCGCTGGCCTGCCGTGACGGCTCGTGGTAACAAGCTGCTGCGACTAGATAGCAGGACGACATGGGGCGATGAGCGGTCTCAGCAGGCCGATGCGGTCGGAGGATGTCTATAGTGCCATCAGTCTAATGGAGTATGACCACCACCTCATAGTCAATGACTTTTGTAATTTCTCCCGCGCCAAAGCATCGTGACCTGTCGAGTTTACCATTGATATGGGTGTTCACAATAAGCTTTTTGGCTTCTTGTTTGCCCAAAATATTTTTCTCATTTGCAATATGATTTGTTGTAAAATTTATGCAAGTGATCTAAACAAGAAACCTTGCACTTCCAACATAATTTTCTGGGTTGAGATCATCCTAGTTAAACAGGGATGCAATCAACCAATTTAAACTTGGTTGGGTGCATCACAGTTTACCTGGGCTAAGCTCAGCCCGGACAAATTTGCTGGAAGTGTCAGATGGTTGTTTGCCGCCGTATCAGCAAGAGTACCATCCCATCAGTATGGGGAGTCCCCTACAAAGTAGCAAATTTCTGGGGACTCTCTAGAAAAGTAGCAGCTCTCTGGAGACTATTAAGATAAGTACAAGCTCTCTGTGGCTTCTCCTGCAATGTATCAGTTTGCTAGGGAC
>LUKR01000352.1:0-17244 GCA_019395275.1 Puccinia brachypodii | reverse complement strand
AAGTACAAATGGGCCTCCGAAACACTGATACCAGCCCTTGAGGCACAGGAGCCTTGTTTCTAACTAAATCTGATGAGTTTTTTCCTTTTTTCGCCCCCCCCCCCCCCAAAAAAAAAAGGTGTTGTGTAATGGGTTGTGCAACTGTATAGTAATTGAGGCTCTACTATATCCTGTGAGCACATCACAAATGAGTAAATCACAAATTTGTTGTAATCAGGATACTTGTTATAATATATGCATCTGATTCCTAATTTTTTCTCTGATAATGAAACCTATATCATTGTAGTTACTCTTTCTTTTCCCCCTAAGTTTGGCCATTCATCTATGGTATTCAAAGTTGAGTTGCATGAAATCAAGAGTGAATACATCATAAAAAAAATGTTGGGAAATCTGCAGAATACATAATCAGATTGGCAAGATTACCCGCAAAGAAGGTTTTATGATTTTATGCAATTCAACTTTGAATACCATAATCCTACTGAACTTGAAAAATGTTGTCAGTTTTCCTAAATCTCTTAGGTTTAGGTGAAATTTGGGAGCAATTTTTTTTTCTATGTATGCAAGGCTGTACATAATAGAAGATGTTGATGAGCAGAAAAAAAAGCAAACAATTCTTGAACACATTTTGTGAGTTTCAGGAAATATCCTAAGAAGTAAAGAGTTCTCTGTTGAAAAGAATCAATTGGGAAGAAAGTGATGGCTTTATTCTTTTTTTTTGTGTGTGTGTGGGTAGGGTAAGTGGCATGGAAAAGGTTTTGAAACTGGTTTTCTATGGCAGAGAAAACTAAATAGGATCAGAGTGTGTACTTGAAGTCTGGATGTTGGTCACCTAGATGGTCCCAAGCTTGTGCAGACAGTAATTCTTGTTCTCTTTCAATCAACTCGTCTTCGATGGTACCAGGTGGTCCTGAATTTTGAATGGTAAACTTTTCCAGTATCTTTTTCCTTTGGCTGGATTTGGTTTGTTCAGCACGTTTGAGCCAGAGCATGTTGAGGATGCAACAGACGATTAGAATGACTCCGCTGGTCAAAGAAAAGCAGAACGGTATCAGTCTTTTCCATATAATTCACAGTTGCTTACGCAAGGTGGACGAACTGATCCACAAATTGAGAGAGTGTGCCTTGGCTGAACTTACAAGGCTATGCTTAAGCCTGTTGGAAGATAATATCTGGGCTTGCTTGCTAGAACAAAAACCTAGACTCCAACAGAAGATGAGAATAATGGTGCAGCTAGTTAGGAGAGAGTTCTGAAATAACTGGTCAGGCAGATGAAAAAACGTACCCAGACGCTCAGTAGTCCACCGAAGCCTCCCGATATAGCAGTTAAGGCAATTGTTGTCGCTTTACGCCTGTAGGGTGCGCTATTGCTGGTCGCCCAAGCGGCGAGAGATGGCACAACGGCGTATGTACCGGGCATCGACATAAACAGGGAACCATACCGTACTTTATAGTTACCCGAAGCGTAAAATATTGTAAATCCAATGACTGAAAGTATTGCACCAACAATAGTCGCCAGTCCTCGAGCTTGGTAGCGATCCGATAAATAAGAGACACCCAAGAGGGTGAAAAAAGCCAAAGCAATAGGTGGTACTAGGTTTTTTTAGGAATAGGTATCGTCGTATAGGTCCTTATATCAGACAGTTTTCATACATGTCAGAACAACTTGCAAAATGTGAGTTCATACCTGAATAGAGCTGAGTGGCTCGTGGAGAATAACCGAGCTATTGAGTAAAGAAAGATCCAAGTCAGCCAAAAAGAGGCTTAACCTTTTTGGGGGGTGGGGAGCTGACCGAATTGATAACTGATAAGAATCAGGTGATTTCGGACGAAATAAGTATACGTCAACAGACTTTAAAAGAAATAGAAGACAGTCAAACAGAAAAGGATGACCAACTTGTAGGTGAAAAATAAGCCAGGGTCGAGATGTTGAATGCAGATAAAAAATGGGCCACAGTCATCATAATTACTTGCGGGCTCCTTATAGCTTTCCAGACCTGTTGAGTCATGGACTTGACAGGGTATTGTTTTGTCGCGTTTTTTGATGAATCGACATTAGAACCATCGTTTCTCTCAAGTCTTGCGATGATAATGCTGATAGTTCACGAAGAGAGGCTTGTCAGGAGAGCATACGCATTCCTTGAATTATATCCTTCAGGCGGAGGCCACTCTTACCTTTTCTCCTCTTGCGTCAAGAATTTAGCCTCCTTGATACTTGATGGCAGCAGGACAAGGCCGATTACACCAAAAATGATTGTGACGAAGCCCTCGATCTGCGTCCAGTTAACATCAAAAAATCAGAATCAGATGGTAGCTCCTTGACGCTGATCAACTATGGAGTATTTCAGCGACATTATGCCCGGATAATCTAGACAAGGCGTACTAGGAAAACCCAACTCCAACCCGTGTGTCCCCAGAGTCCATCCAGTTTGACGATCGCGTACGTCAATAATCCCGAAGCTACTCCCGCCAAACACACGGTACTAAAAAAAAATGCGATCCGAAGTTGCAGCTCGGTTCTAGAATTTGACACATTCGGTTAAGAAAAAGAAACAATCAAACGGAGTGGTAGTTGAAGATTTACTACTAGGCACACCTGGTATAAAAGATTGACAGATATAGTACTATTGTTGGATAGAGTCCACCTGTGAAAAGAATTCGGGGGTAAGCCTGTGAGGTTCTTGCGGAATCGTTCCCTGAATTTTACACACCCTCAAGCAAACCCAGAAAGAACCTAAAATCGGAACCATAAAATAGGAGGCGGCGGAAGTCAGCCTTGCTTTCTTGATTTTTTTTCTTCAGTTTTTTGTTGCCGCCTTTTCATTCCCAAGATCTTGCCATACGTCAAGAGGAGTGAAAGTTGTCGACTGACCTAGTGACGAGCAACTCATGGTAACTGATCTCAAAAACAAGTACCCATTATGCACAGAATTATGAAACGCACATAGCTCAGAACACCGGCTGAGAACTGGATTATTTATCAAACCAAATTGCGCACGTTTTGACAAATCCTTGTAGGAAGGTTATCAAACCCCAAATAATAACAATGGATGGTATGTGTACTCCCGCGCCGATCCTACGCATCTTTTATCCCTCAAGATCATCGGGAAGGAGGAACTTGTGAATTAGAATGAAACGAAGGAAAGAAAAAGTGGAAGAATTGTGTCATATCGTTGGGAGAAGAGAGGAAAACTGAGAGCGTACCAATAAACTCGAAGGAAGTTCCACAAGCTGCATTTCAAATCAGTAACTCCGCCAATCTCTTGGCATTACATGTTGAAAACGTGTCGCTCAACTATATAGGGTCTGCATTTGGGCGCCGAGCACAAAAAGACCGGGAGAAAGTTGGCCTTTAAGTGGGTGATAGGTTGTTATAAGATCACTCCACCCGAAAAAATGTTATCTTACATTGAAGTCGCCGTCAATGCCATCGAGAAATCGGCGTCGCTCATGTGAAGGTCCTTTTGGAGTCCTGGTGTTGGATTTTAAGAGAAATGTTATTGATCGGCTCAGCCATCAAAGTTCCACCAATCAACCATCTGTAGCCCGTACCTACGATCCGCACGTTACCTTTTTGTTTAAAGTGGAAAAGGAAAATCGAAGCTATCCAGTCAACATCTTCTGAGACTGACCTCAATCACAAGAAAATCTCTATCCACATACCAAGGTTCGATCGGTCCAAATAGCTCAAGAAGTAAAACAAGCTCAACATCGGAATGATTCTAGGCTTGCAAAACGTTAGAATGATGAACCCTATCAAGACTCGAAAGTGGAAGCAGCAGGTTATAAGTTTAGCAGATCAGACTGCGCTTCACTTACAAAAGGTCCAACTTGAACAACGCGCGCCTTTCTAGTGATGCGGCGCTGGGATCTGAGGCTCTAGGATTCTCCATCAGGTCTTCAAACCCCCTCGGTTGTATTGTTTTCTATTCTCCGTCAATTGTGGAGAAGAAAAAATGTAAAGAGAGCGGGTCTAGTGTTGTGAATTTGTGTGTGTGGTTTTAGATCAGCTTCTCGCTGAATAGTTCTGATGCCCGAAGAGGATATCAGGAAATTGTATGTTATAGGTTTATTATATAGCGCCAAGAGTCTCCGAGGTATGTATGTGAGATATATGGTGGAGGATTGCTTTCATGAGTTAGTTTAAGTATAAGAATGCCACATCAGAGTCAGATGGGTACACCTCTTTTGAACTCGAATGTGCCAGCGAAGGCCTGATTATCTATCCCTCGCGCGCGGTCGGCATACGCCGAAGGGACGTGACGAGATACTTATTTAGTGCCAAATGAGCCACGACGAGGCTTTTGGCCACATGTGGAGAAGGGACATCCTTCACGCGTACTATTGAATTTTACGGTCGGTCCACCGATGTCCAAGGGAGACCTGCGACCGGTAACGCGCATCGATAAGTGTTTGTGGGTCCCCACAGCAGGCAGATTATGTGGTACCACCGAGGGGGAGATACGATGGGATGAGGTTAAGTTTGGGTTGGACTGGCTGGAACACAACACTTTGTCCCCAACGGGCGATCTCCATTCAAAACTTGGAAAGCAGCTGCCACTGTTCGGATTCTACCCGACCTTCAACTCAACACTTTTTTGCACACGCCTGCGGAAAGCCAGTTGATTACAAAGGCTTGACGATGATAATGATTTCGCCTGATTTGTTTGATCAGATGGAAGGTGAAAATGTCTATTTTCTTTGTCTTCATTTTTCTGACCAAATTAAATATTTATTGCTGGTCATCACACCAGCTGCCACTTCCACAATAGTATTTTACTTGGGCAGATGAATAGATCCAACCTTTCTGGTCAGATCTTTACATGTACATACAGTGGAATAGATCCACACTTGGTGTTTCAAGATTGAATCCCAACTTGAGACTGAGTCAGAGGCCAGACACAAATCATCAGTTCTATGATTAGATACAAAGATGGTGTAATTTATCTTACCTACCAAATCAAATCAAATCAAGGCCCAATTTTGGAATTAAGTTTTGAACTGTACAAAAAAAAAAGTTGAAGAAAGTATGATGACGACAAGGCAAAAATTGAGATCATGGTGAGAAAAATCTGTTTCACCTTTTCAACTTTTGTTTTGTTTTTTTTTGGGTTTTTTTATTTATTTTTGATTTTGGTGATGATAGAAAAAAAACAGCAGTTCTTTTCTTCTTTCTTTTACTGGTGACCCAGCACCACAGGTACACTTGGCCAGTTGGCAGTTATGTTGAGGTAATAACGCTCAATGGGGGTATGAAAGGGAGGTTGCAAGTAGTGCGCGGTATGTAAGCATCTGGGTTATAAAAATGTTATAGACTTAACATTCATCTTATGGTTGCATTTCAAAAATTGAAGTTACATAACCCGCCTCAACATGTAATAATAAAACGGGCGGAAAAAAACGTATGAAAAGAGTTTAAGATTATAGGCATTTTTTTTTGTTTCTTTAATCGGCTTTACTTGATGGTTTTGAGAAGCCTTATGATAGATGGAAGGAATCTGCACCCTCTTGGATAGCGGTGGTCAGCTTATCAGCTGCCACTTCTTGACTTGAGTACTCGGGAAGCTTGAGATACTGCATTATCCAACGTCAAATAATCAATTACTCTTGTATCGTCACTGACGGAGTTGAACATAGGTACTCACATTAACGCAGGTCATGACGGACGGAAGATATTCGTCTGGAGAGTGTCCTGGTTCAGCAGCTTTACGAACGACCGTTAAAGCGGGGTGCAGGCCCCGGAAACCGCCGATTGGTAGTTTGGGTGCGCCTGATCGATCATAGGTAAAAAGAAGGCAATGGAAGATCAGTACAAAGCCGCTTGGTAGATCGTAATTCTGACTAACCAGTGATGAATTGCAGAAACTGGCGACGGGATGGAACATCATACGATGACATGATATTGATCAAGCCTCGTATCGCGGCCGAATCCATGTTGTAACCATGATCGGCTCGCATAGCAGACGTCAAGGCTAAATGAGAAAAAAAAAGTCAATAAGAAAAGTTTGGGAAAGAGGTTTCCACAAAGATCGCTTACCTTCGGATGACCAATCTTCTGATTCGGCGTTTCCAAAGATGTTGACAATCTCCTCGGGAGTGAAGCTCTTCAGATCTCGGATGGGGAAAACCATGGAAAATCCAGCTTTAAACATTTCGATCTGTCGACTAACACCTTTGGACAATGTCCAGTAGATGACCAATTCAATGAATTCTTCGATGTTGTCGATCGTCACCAAGGTTTCGGAACTTTCAGGTTTCATTTCGACGTCATATCCTGGAAGAATGAACTCTAGGGCTAGATCGTCCACTGTGGCATCATCGATCCGGATTTGCTGAATGGCTGCGCTGGCCTCGCTTTTCGAAAGACTGGTATCAGCTTCGATGGCATGTTTTGCGATGACGTATTTGTTCAAATGTTCCAACGAAGCTGCCAGGGATTGGTCAACTAATCCCACACTCGCGATGGTCAGGGGTAGCGGGTAGTCTAGTACTAAGCGAGCAAAGCTTCGACTGAGAGAAATGTCGACGATTCTTGAGTCCATTAAGGCTTTAGCCATGAATTGGCCAAGCACTTTGAACTTCCTGAGCCGCTCAATCCCCTTCTCACTCTCTACCGTCCGATCATCCATGGGAGACGGGAACAAGCCAGTGCGACTGAAAACGTGTAGAGCTTGAGAGTCGCTCTCATGGTCTCGCCACATTTGGTATTGTTTCTCGGCAAAAGCCCTCGAAGCTAGCGAAAAAAACTCCAAGGTGGGTCTACGAGAAAATCCAATCAGTCAGCGATGTGTCATAGAATCGGACCGTGAGCAGAAATCACTGACCCCAAACCAGTACCGACTTCATCAAAGTATTCGACCTCAAGCATCGCTCGACATGAGGAGTAGAGCTCGAAGACTTTGATGAGCGACTCGAGAATTTTCTGCCGGCTAATCCTAACCTTTTGCCTTTGAAGTCTACCTAAAAGACCCAGATTTTCGTCCCGGCGCGAGCTGTCAGATCGAGCTTGACCTACCCATTTTTGTATTAGACGCTAGGAAGTCGATAGAAAACGCGTATCAGCCGTAATGTGCGTAGGCACACTCGAGGAAAAAAAAACTTACCGCATAACCAAACGATGTGCTTTGCAGGAACGAAAATCTGGGATTATCGAACCAGGCAAGTGTATTAGAGAGAATCATACAAAAGTAAAAGTGACGCAGCAAAACTCACCTTGTCTCAAACGGAAATAAGAAAGGAAATTGTTGCGGCAGCTCACATGCCCAATCTGGCAGGCATGCACTTGCCACGATCATGGGCTCTTCCAATTGTCGATTGAGTTTCGCAGTCAATTTGTTATTGATAAAAACGCTTTCGGCAAAGGCCAAACTGCTTGCAGCTGGGTCTGCTGAGTTTCGCAATTCGTGCCAGTCCAAATTCAAGCTATGCAAAGCACGCAAGAGTCTCAAGATTGAGGCTTGTTGAGAGCCCTCGAGGATGGAAGCCGGTAACAGACCTTGTTCACGTGACTCTGGGTCGACCGACGATGCATCTTCGTTAGAAGGTGGCTCAGGACCATCCACCTTCCGGAATGTGACCGTGTAGACATTAGTCCACATGTTGCGACTCTGGGAGCCGGCTTGAGATTCGTTGGCGTAAACAGCGCCATAGACCGTGGTGTCGAGTGGAATGGATTGGCCACCAAGACTGAAAGCTAAGTGCCAGTCCTTGGGCTCGGCTTTCAAAGCTGCGGCGTAAGATGGCTTGGATGATCGGCTTGCTCCGCTGGCGACGAGCCCGGCAAGAGAGCTATTCGAGTGTTTCCTGAGTGCAGAAGAAGGACGGCTGCTGAGCGGGGTTGCGATGCGAGTGCCATGGGGTGTGCGTGCTTCCATTTTCGAGCCGTCTTGAGTAGGTTGAACGCTGACAGGGGGCTCGTCAATATTTGATGGTCGAGAGCTCATCTCTTGATCGATCGGGCTTCCTTCGATGCGCTGTTCGTCATCAACTTCCATGCGATCGCGGCGAGGGGTGTCTACTTCCATCGACTCCGTGGGGGCGGAGGTGGAGAGGACGGCTGAAGAAGAGGGCCTGGTCAAAGGTGTATCCGCCGCTTCCCGGTTGAGATCCTCGGCAGTTAATCCACGACCACTGAGACGCGAGCTCCGCCTTGGAGCATGGGCGTTTACAGGAACTTCAGGGGAAGCGGCTGGGAGCGACGAAGACGGACTTGGGTCTGCAGCTTCCACCCTCGAAGGAAGACTGAACCCGGATTCTTCAAGGTGAGAGCTGGGGCTAGAAGACGAGGAGGCGGGGAGACCGGCCACCGCTGCGAATGCAGCTAGCATACCGGAGAGTCGACTTGTGGAGGACCCTGCTGGACGGCCAAGGCGCTCGTCGTCTTGTGCTTTGATGATCCGTGGCCGAAGGTAATCGTTAAAAGCTTGGAAGGTGGCAATGGCGTGGATTGAAACCACCACATTTGCACAGTTCCTGGGCACATCGGTACCCTCGGCAGCCACGAGACGGATTTTGAGCTGTCTGGCTAGCATGGAAGCAGTGCTTCGACGTGAATCTACGCGGATGAAGTGCTCGGATTGATATCAATATCTCCCAAGTTCCAAATTCGAAAAATGAAATCTTACCGTCAGGCGTGCTTGCAACAGCTGTAAGGACCTCGAATCCTTCGAGGCGACCTAAAGATTCTTGAAGGCGTTTAACTAATGGGACGAACGCGGGGGTGTCTACAGAAGAAGAACAGAAGGTCTCGGAGAGAACTTCGGAGCGAACGCTCAGCGGTGCTATGGTTTTGAAAAAAGGAGAGGGGGAGAAAATCAGTAATTGCTGTTGTTGCGTCGAAAAATCACTTCATCGCAGCTCACGTCCAAGTGAGCGATACTCAGTGGCGAAGCGTAAAAGCCCCTCTACCAGACCACTCTCCAAAAGTTCGAAGCTGGTAACTGGGTCGTTCTCGCGGCTAAAGAGTGCTGCCAACTTTGAAAGTGCCGACTTTGCCTCATCGGCAGTGCGGACGGTTCCGAGTGCGTCAACTACGTCTCGGATATTGTCCAATATGTCCTTGGCTCGCATGGAAGCAGTTGTTTCAGCCATCACACATTTCGCTTTCAAGTGACGAGCGCGGTAAATGAGTTGGTCTTTAGTACTTGTTGAACTGGATGAGGTAGATGCGGCCGAGAAAGGATGGATGCTACTGCTGTGACGACCAAGTGAAGAGGGGACTTGCAGAAGGTCTTCATCAAGCAAATTGGACGCGGCAGAAAAGTGTGATTCTGAACGTGAGCCCCCCACAGGTACATTGGAGATTCTCGTCTTGATCGAAGAATGTGACCCGGATGGAGTGGATTCCGCGAGACGATTAACTTCATGCATTACACCTTCCCGCCGGAAGATGAAGTCGTAGTCATCTGGCAACTTCGCCAAGAGAAGATCGACCATCTGAAGGGCGTACATCACGAGCGCATTCTGATCGCGATTGGCAAGAATCGAGGCTAAGAAGCTAGCCAAGGGGATAGGTCTTAGAGTCCGAGTGAGGTATTCAGCTTTGCTGAAGTACGCGATCTTGAGGACCGCAACAAGAGCTTTGAGCCGGATTGTAAAGCTGACGCTAGCACCGTAGACTTCCAATAATGTGGGGAGTAAGAGGGAATTGAAGCGTCGCACGACCTGTTCGCGGGAGGTTGACTGCAGCAGTTCAATTCGATGAGCAATTGCGGCTTCTTTATTCGATTCTTTGATTTGAGATGATGAGCTGTATGCAAGAGCAGCCAGGGTTCTCGCTGAGATATCAGGCTTGACGTCTTCATCCATCAAGGATCGTGCCACTGAAAACGAATTGCTAGCTTCGTTTTGCGGCGCTGCAGCTTCTGGAACACTGGTCGAGGTGGCTTCTTCATCTTTCATGGCAACGTTCTCATGTGAGGTTGTTGGTTTTTTGGCAAGTTTGGGATCGAAGATGCCGGCTGAGGAATAAAGAAGGTATCAGCTGGATGGAAGTATGAGTGCGGAATGTAACAGCTGAACACTTACTTTTAGGCAGAGGAGGCAGGACTTCGACGACCAGATCGATTGCTTGCTGGATTTGACTGGGGAAAGGGGACAAAACATGTCAGCCAGATGACTTGACGTAGACATGCACAAATTCACAATTTGAACCCAGACAAAAGGAAACTAACTTTCTGTCTTTGCGCATCAAGGCCTGTGTGATTACTGACGAGTTGCTGGTCAACTCAAGAGCAAGATCGTGTTCGTCCGGGATTTCTGGTGGCGTCTGGCCGATCAAAATACCATAGACTGTATCAGCAAGCCCAGCATCCAACAGATTTGTTGCGACTTCCGGACTACTTCGGCCGATGTTGGTAAAAGATTTGAGGATCGCAGAAAAGATATTGTCACTAATTTTGGTTCCGCCAACCGGCGAGAGAAGGGCAGTCAGAGATGACAGGACGTCCGGCGTTAGCAGTTGCTGAAGCTTGTCGGGATGATGACGATAAGAATCGGTTACGCGGGTGATGGCAAGAACGGCTTGCTCAGATACTCTTTGATCTGAGTATGATAAGATGTTGCGCAAGATTGGGAATACATCCCTAACCATCTCGAAACTTTCGCTCGATATAGAACTACAGCAATTAGCAGCTGCTGTGACGGCCGTACGTTGAACATTGGTAGAGAAAAAGTCGAGATATTGTAGGAGTGCCGTCAGTCCTCCCTCCCGAACGATTGACGAGGGCAGTTCTTCTGAGATTTTTTCAAGGGTCTGAAAAGCAAAACCAGAAGGTGTTGAGTGACTCTCAAGTTGTATGACGAGAATTGTGCTTACACTCAAAGATTGCTCCGCCAAGTCGATGAAGTTGATTTCGAGCAATTTGGCGCATAGAACCGGCACCGCACCGTGGTGAACGACAGTATGTGCACTACCAGGTAGTGCTTCCATCAAGTTGGCCAAGCAGCGAGAGGCCAACAACATCTGCTCAACGTCTGAGCCCGAGCTTGGATGATTATATGAGCTTGAGCTGCTAGCTGTGGCTGTAAGGGCGGCGACCAAGGCAACTTCGTCTTCTTCTTGGGATTCGTTGTGGTCATTCTCCCCACGCAGGATGGCGACTAATTCGCGAGCAAAGGAATCTGTTTGAAAGTAGCCAGCTAGAGTGTCTTCCGTACTAACGGCCAATATTTCTGCCAGCTCTTGCAAAGCTGCCAAACGACTCGTCGATGATCCGGAGCCTCGAGCTTTGAGGGATTGAAGGATATTCTTGAGACGGTGGGTAAAGCCGGCCATGATCCCACCTAGACCACGTAAGCCGCTGATACCCATCGCATCCAATCCGGCTAGGGCACCTGTAATGATAGTGTTAGTAAAAGCTGTGCAGTTGAGAGAAGGTAGAGCGGGGAGTTCTCCGGCTCACCACCGCTACCTCCACCGACCCCACGAGCAGTGGTAGACGCACGGTCAAATCCAAATAAAGCCTCACTTGCACGCAATGCGGCCATCTCGCTCTCGTCCATATCATCGTCGTCATCTTCGTCGTGTAAGGAGGCTTGGTCGGGATCTAGATCATCGCCAAAATCATCATGCACCCCACCGTGTTCTTCGGTGAGATCGGGATCATCTACATCACTATTACTCGGACTGTCTTGATCATCTTGTGAGTCATCATTGGCACCATGGTCGGAAGTGGAGAGACCAGAGGTATGGTCAGTCCCATCGTTTCCAGGTCGATCGGATGAGATCGAGCGAGGGACGGTCATTTCGACGTCCTGCTCGGATGACTTGGCAGTAGCGGGGGCAGAAGTAGGATTGGAAGTTGATGCCGATGGGGCGGTATGAGACGATGCGCTAGCCTTCTCCTTCAAGTTTCCTGTACTGATGACTGTTTTGGCGGATCGATGCTTTCTGGGCATAGCTGTTGTAGACTTGGGAGATGAAGGCGGGCGGATACGGGGTTCTGATTTTCTGGGACGATCGACAGTAGTTGTAGCGGTACTCGAGCTGACGACCCGAGAGGCTTGAGATGGGTGACGATGTCTCAGATTATAGCTGGATGAGGAGGGGTTGGTTGTGGAGGAAGACTGTGTATCGGGCTTGACTACTCGAACACGCTTGTTGGATGGCTTGGGCGCGGGCTCAGGAAAGGCGGGGGAAGGTGAAGCAGATCGAGCCCGACGTTTGCCAGATGCACGGGAGCTGGAAGTGGATCAGAACGTCATCGAGGTCAGTGAACTTGTTTTGAGGATGGTGGGAGGTAACATACCCAACTGGCTCGACTTCGCTTGTGGGAAGTGAGGCAGAGGTCGGATGGGGGAAGTTATCGGAGACAGATAGGATGAGGTAGACCAGAACAGACAAAGCGAACACACGTTAACGTTGAGTTCGCCACCGCAGCGGCTGCAAAAAGGGCAGCAGAGAGAAACAAGATGAGCCAATGGTTTGACCCGAAGGATATTGTTGAATGGCGAGTTGGGAGTGAAGGAATTAAGAGTTGAGTTAAATCGAGTAGCTGAGATGGTGAGATGGATAGGATTGGTTGATAGGGGGATAAGGACAGGTTCTTGGTGTGATCGAGATGGGAATGGGTTATTTGTGTATTTAATAAATGTTTTGTTACTGGTGAAGATCAGCCCGCAATCTTTAGGAGGGGGCGACTGTATGACATGGTCTAGTTAAATACAGTTACATAAGCTAAATAGTTAAATCGGATCTTGTCCGTTTTGTCTGTGATGAAATTGGGTTTGAAGAGAAGAGAGGGAATAGAGCGATCTGTAAATAAATCCAGATTTAGAGTCAAGCAGCTTCTTGGGTTGGGAGTCCCCTCACCGGAGACTTGAATAGCACAGGGGGTCCAACCGACCGGGTGTCCTGGCCGGACGTACCAGTGACAGTACCCATTGGCGTGGCCCTCTGACGTAATCGGGGCAATACAGCCAATCAGTTTGATTGATGGACATGTGTAGAGTACACAGATAGATATAATGGCCCAACTGCTGTGATGAGGCACACAATTATGAATATGGATAACTGGATATCATCAGGCCGCAGAGTCTATCTGAGAATCCCTGCACACCGCGGCTGCCTGATGAAGCAATCAATCAGGTATGGCGATGCTCCAAGGATGACGAGGATCAAGCATCGATTCAAGCGAGATGGAGAGAGGATGGAAAATAATCGAGAGGTGATGGTGGGAATGACATGTATATATGTAATTAGGAGAGGAACCAGGACTAGAGGTACTAACGATTAAACCGTCCAAACTGAGGTGCGATACCAGTAGCGGCACCAGTCGAACGGGTTGAAAACTGGATCGAAAGTTGGGATGAGGGAGGGTTGATGGAGTCCTCGGAGTTGGTGGTGATCAGCAAGCTGGTTTGGTGGTGTTGGTGGACTACTGGCTCCTGGATCGGTTGAGTGGTGATGGGGAAGGGTAAAGGATTAAGGAAGAGATGGATTGATCAGGCGGTAAGTTCGAGGAAAGGTTAGTAGAATTGGCAGCAGTGGTCGTCGTCGTCGTCGTCGTCGTCAGAGGTCTCTCCTGACAGGCGAATTGAAGGTCAACAGGTGTACTGGAGGAGCAAGAACACGGTTGATGGGGTGAAACTTCGAGGGAGTGATTAATGTTGTTGCAAATGAAGGGGGTCGAGTCGATGGCTAAAGTGCCCGTGTCGAAAGTTCTTGATGGGATTAATTTGGACTGGTGTGGAAAAGAAACCTACGGGATCCATCCGAACCACAAATATACACTGGCACAATCCACTGGGGAGCCATCCGAAGGGGGTAAAAGAATTAAAGGGTCCTATGTATCATCAATAAAATCTAAAACCAGAGATATTCAATCAGAACAACTCAAGGGACATCAGCCTCCAACAAGCTCAATCGGATAGAGCTCGGCACTGCAGAACATTATTACAGCAAGACTCAAGAAATCGTTGATTCAGCGCACCCTTCCCTTGGTTTAGCCACTCGGTGAAAAAAGTATGTAACAAAAAAAAGCACCCAACCGATTTCAGCCGAGCCATCAACGAGCTCTGGAAATTGTTGAAACAAAGCACGGATATCCAGACGGAGATCTTTATCAGGTCCTTGCAAGAATGGATATAAAGTACTACTCCCAAGTCATGCTGCAACCGAAAAGTAATCGATCTATCCATAAAGGAAGCAATTACAATTTTAGTGGTATTGAGGTCATAAGCTGTTGATAAGATATATAAAATCGGTACATAATCCAGATGTTTCAAGATGATCCTATGTGTGAACATGGAGGTTCATGGACCTTTCTAATGAAGTCTGACAAGGGGAGATCTAGTTTTGGTTAAGAAAAGACCTGTGCATCTCGGCAAGACAACCTTTGGCACCCAGAAGCTAAGATACACCTTTTATGTTGTAACAAGACCGGGGTCAACTTTGCAAATCAACCCTGACAACTGATATTTATCCAAAAAAATTAAAATGCATCCATGAAGTAAATCATTTTGAAGTACAAACAGGAAGGAAGAGACCTCTGGTGAATATGTTTTAGCCAGTCCAGTTCAAAGTCCTCCCATGCTTGCTCTGAGCTTTGCACAAGATTTTATCTAATCTTGTTTGCACAAACCTTTCATCTTATTTCTTGGTGAAATTTACAACAGTGCCTACAAATACAACAGGGGGTTTCAAACTTCACACCTTGAGCATGCAAGTTGACATAGCAAGTCAAATTATGCGGAGTGACTTTCTCGAATTCATGCAAGGTGCTCTGGCCAAAAATTTGTGCATGCCGGCTTGGAACCACAAGGCAACCCAATTCTCCCTGCCCTTTCCTGCCACATCTCACTCCACAAGTCAGCCCCCTCAACCCCAGCATCACAAGAACAAAACAAAAATGGCTGAAACACAAGCTAATCCAACCACATCCACCCCAGCTAAGAAGAAAGCTATACCCCGGGATTGTAACAGTGTTGATGGTGGCAGTAGCAGTATGGATATTTTGCTGGACTGGCTTACGGCTGGCACCAAATACCAACGTTGGAGGGGTGATCTTGAGGAGGGTAAGACTACAAGTCCTTGTTCTCTGAGATCCTCAAAATCATGATTGAAACTGGGATCACCCACTGTGATGTAAAGGGCATGTACCCAATCCTTTGTCAGCAGCCATGGGTTCTCTGATTTTTCTAATCAACATTTTTTTCCATAGGTGTAACCCAGAATATCAGTGATCTCCAGTCTTCCTAGAACACTGCTGGTGACTGGAAGAGGAACACAGGCACGGGAATTCTAGATAGTGATCCAGTTCATGGGGTCAAGACAGTTGATGGTAGGAATTGTGTTTGTTTTTCTTGTAGCAAGGGAGACTGATTTCCCCACTCTTTTCTAGATCAAATACACTTTTTGTGTCAATACTGGGGTATCCTTGACCCTGTCATGGGATCAAGGTCAGTTGCTGAACCGCTGCACACTTGATCCTCAGTTTCAGTAGGCCAACCTAGTCAGTTGTCCAAGGAAAATACCAATACCAATACCAAGGATGCCAACCTTGAAATCAGTGGTAGAGATCCAGCCCCATCTAATGAAGAAGCAAAACTGCTGTAGAAAAAGAAAAGTTGAACTAACACCTCATCAGAAAATCACTGCCACCATAAGAATGCTAGCATATGGCAGAAGTGATGATTTGAAGGATGAATATGTCCAGCTTGGATAAACCACCACACTACAAACACTCAAATACTTTATCTCTCACATCATCAAACTCTATGGTACCAAATATCTACAACCTCCAGATTGGCAAGGTCATTTTACAAGAGAATGAGGAGTGTGGTTTTCCCGGATGCATTGAAAGCATTGATGGCATGCACTGGACATGGAAAAACTGCCCAACCAGCTGGGCAGGTCAGTACAAGGTGAAGGAAAAGCCTCCAACAGTTGTTTTGGAGGCTGTTGAAAGCAAGAACCTGCGGATATGGCACACTTTTTTTGAAAGTCCAGGGGCCCTAAACAATGTCAACATACTTCATTGCAGGCACCTTTTCAATCACCTCCTCACTGGGGCTGAAGAGGTGGTGAAATACACAATCAGAGGCCATGAGTACAAGACCAGTTATTAACTATCACCAGGGTAGTTTCCTTGGTACCCACCTATCAAGTGCCCTCATCCTACTGAACTACAATAGTTCAGTTGGAGGAGGGCACTTGATAGGGGAGTGCCAAGAAAACTCTCCTGGTGTATCAGACAACATCTATCCTCCCTGGTCAACATTGGTATTGTCAATCAAACCCCGCAGGACAATGCTTCAAAGCATTTTTTCAAGCTTCAAGAAACCACCCAGAAGGACATCAAGTATAATTTTGGGGTTCCCCAGGCCTGTTGGCATATATTTAAAACAGAAATTTGCTTGTGGGAAATGAAAAATGTGATGCAGGTGATGATTTGCTGCATCATCCTTCACAATATGATTGTGGAGGATCAATCAACCAATGAACTTTTCTTATCCAATGTTGGGCCCTCTGCTCAGATTATTACCAATCACCTCAATAGCACCTTGACTCACATGCTTGGTTTTTATATCCAGAACAATGCCAATCTCCACAATCAAACTGCTCACTTTCAGCTGAAAGAAGACCTCAAGGTATACAACTGGTTGCTCCATGGACATGCCAGTGAGAGCTAGATAGTGACTGGCTTTGTTTTCCTTGGTATACTTGACTTTTACTTAGACCAATATCATTTCTCACCTATCTTGTGTCAATTTCTCAATCTTGTTGTTCTTCATTGTTATCAGTTATCCCTTTGAATCAATCAAACCTATATTCCACATTAATACATACATTCTAGTTACAATTTCCAGCATTGGTTGTTCCTGAGTAATGAGAAAAAACAAAAGAATATATTGCAAGCAAGCAAACTGGCCATCCTCATTCATATTATGTGATCTCACTAAAAACAAAAAAAAAGAAGATATTGATCAAGGAAGTGGCCTGTTTCTTCTTAGTGATCTCACTACAAACAACCCAAAAAGGCACATTGGAACAGTATGTTTTGATTTTATCTTTTTTATCACGTGTCATGTATGATTGATCTATATACAAGTGTTGTGGTAAGCCAATCCTGATCCTCCACAGAACTAGCACCACTTATAACAGGATACACCAGAGGCCAGCAATGTTGTGCATTTATCCCCTCCTCTTCTCATTTGGTATCAGACTTGCCTTCCTGTGTGTTGTGCATTTATAACTCCTCCTCCTCAGTGTTATCAGACTTGCCTTCCTGTGTGTTGTGCATTTAT
>LUKR01000351.1:10487-21679 GCA_019395275.1 Puccinia brachypodii | reverse complement strand
CAGGTATCACTTAGTCAAGTGACAAGAAGGAAGCACACCTGAACAGATGCGGTGGAAGGTGTGAGCTTGAGTGGATTGAGTAAGAATCAAGAGTGAAGAAACTTGAATGAGAAAAAGGAAATTACAAGTGAGTGAAAACAACAAATTAATTTTACTAATGCTCATTTAGGTTTCTAAATATGATTGTTAGAGTACCTATCAGTTAGGCTAAGGTGAAACACATATATACTTGATTACAAACTTTAGTTATCATTTGACACAGTCCTTGCCGGAGAAGTTCTGAGAAGCTCCGCCGTGAGCAGCACAAGTAGTGGACTCGGTCTCTTCTCGACGGACAAGCTGTTCGGCGTCCAGGCTAACAGCGTGTCTACTAACGCTTTGAGCTTCCTCGTTGGCCTTGACGAAGTAACCTATGAAGAAGCTGTAGTAAGGCCAGCATTGGTAAGCGTAGATTGGTGCACCACTGAAGTATCCGCACCAGCCGTCGGCGTATAACTACAAAGGCCATGCATCGTCCCGACGGTGCCAAATCACATGATCACGTGAGACTCTCATCTTAAGTAGGAGCGAGAAAGACAATTGTCACTTCCAAATTGTCAAACGAAGTGAGCAATCCAAAGTCATCTGGGGCGGTTCTCCAAAAGGACATCTTGTTGTTCGACGTATGAGCACCACGGCCAAAATAATTAGGAACTTTGTTTCTCGGTTGATCAAGGTATGTAGCAACAGTAAGAACTGAGAATAGTGAATCAGGCGTAGCCGATCTTGCCACGCACAGCTGATGTGCGGACTAGAACGGTCAAAGTCCTCGCAAACGGATTCCGGGGAGAGGAATAGGATGGTAGAAGAGGAATTGTGAAGCCGGTCCTTTTTCAGTCTCATAGGAAAAGCGGCTGAACAATGAGGTGGCTGGCGGAAGCTGGTCAAAGATGTCTATTTCTTCGCGGAGGCCAAAAAAAGTACATGCATAATGATAGTCAACAACAAGGAGTAGCAACCTGAAGCATTGGCACAGCGATGTGTATGAGGGGGGAACGCGGGAATATTTTTTGTTACATTTCTGTTTTTTTCTTCTTCATTTTCATATGTTGGACATGAAGGATCTTCTAAATGGAATAGATGGGTGGGCATGACAGTAGACATGATTTTCGCGGCATAGCGCTTAAAGCTTGGGCTTTCCACTAAGCACTGAAACGAGACCGAGGTCAGTTGATGTGATGACCCCTCAGTAGAACTCAAATGCGAGTATTGGGGATTTGGAACTCACTCTCGTTTCGCCATTTCACAAACGAGGTCGACTACTCGTCGAGAGTAGCCCCACTCGTTATCATACCAGCTGACAAGCTTGACAAAGTTGGAGTTCAGGCTGATACCAGCCTTGGAATCGAAGACGCTCGAGTGGGAATCCCCAATAAAGTCGGTAGAGACGAGGTCTTCATCGGTGTAGCCCAAGATACCCTTTAGGGGACCTTCGGAGGCAGCCTTGATGGTGGCTTTGATCTCCTCGTAGGTAGCCGGTTTCTCAATTCGGACGGTCAAATCGACCACCGAGACGTTGGCAGTTGGCACTCGGAAAGACATACCAGTAAGCTGTGATTGAAATAAAAAGAAAAGTCACTGTTATGAGAATGAATCGAATGGGGATGGACTCGGCAAGACAAGACGAACCTTGCCATTGAGGGCAGGGATGACTTTGCCGACAGCCTTGGCAGCACCAGTGCTCGAGGGGATGATGTTGGCAGATGCGCCACGACCGCCACGCCAGTCCTTACCGGAGGGACCATCGACGGTCTTTTGGGTAGCAGTGCTAGATGAGGGTATGCGAAACAGAAGTCAGAAATTGTAAACGTCACGAAGAGTTGAAAAACTTACGTAGCATGGACGGTGGTCATAAGGCCTTCAACGATACCGTACTTGTCGTGGATGACCTTGGCAAGGGGAGCCAGGCACTGAAATCGAATCGGCGAGGGTTAGGAAAGGGTGACATAGACAAACTACTGTACAAGTAAGCGCTCACGTTGGTGGTGCAAGACGCGTTGGAAACGACAGTGTCCTTGGGGTCGTAGGAGTCAAGGTTGACACCTGAAAGATGAAATATAGAACTTGGTTAGTATGGCATGTCTTTAACTTGCGCAAGGATGCATGAAATGCTCACCGACAACATACATCGGGGCATCGGCCGATGGGGCAGAGATGATGACCTTCTTGGCACCACCTTTCAAGTGAGCTGAGGCTGCTGCCTTGGTGGTGAAGACACCAGTTGACTCGATAACGTAGTCAGCGCCAGATTTGCCCCAGGGGATGGCGCTAGGGTCTCGCTCGGAGTAAACATCGATGGGCTTGCCATTGATGATCAGCTTGCCGTTGGCGGTGCTGACGGTACCTTTGAATCGGCCGTGAGTGGAGTCGTACTTGAACATGTAAACCTAAAGACATCCCGCTAAGAAAACATTGCACTACAAGCATGGATGGCAGAACACGCTACCTACCATGTACTCGAGATCGATGAAAGGGTCGTTGATGCTGATTATGAACAAGTGGGGGTCAGCGATCGGTCGAAGCCTTCTATGACGTCACAATCAACTCACGCCACAACCTCGACCTCACCGTGGAGGATAGCATTTCGTCCGACAATACGGCCGATACGACCTGATCGATACCGAATGGAGTTAGTCGCTGATTGTTAAATAATCAGTCGCCAGGGGCAGTCATCAAGACTCACCAAAGCCGTTGATTCCAACTTTGACAGTCATCTTAGTTTGAAAGTAGTGAAGAGGGGATGGATAGGTATTTCTTTCTATTTCTATTGGGAAGGTAGCAGTAGTAAGAAGGCTGGGTGGATGGGGGAAGGAGAGGGGGAAAGCACGAAGACAGTCTGCCTGGGTTTATATCTCTGTCTCTCGGCAGCCGGCGAGGTCCGGTTGGGGCAGGGTGGGGCAGCCAGTACTGCTGCGCCGCATCGATGACGCCAGCCTCACCCCGCTACAACCCGACCGGTGCTCGCCAAGCGCTGTTTCAACGCTGAAACTCAAATCTCGAGTTTAAACCCGGAGCCTGTACTAGAGCCATACACGGGTAGAATCGGATCATATCGGCGCGATTGCTTGTACGACTTGTATCCTGGATGTGATCCAGGTTGTCATGGCGGGGGATAAGTGCTACAAGTACTTAAAAATGAACCTTCCGATGCATTTTTGTTGATCTGTGTCCGCCTGCACCGCCGATAAATTAAATAACTATCTGGGTCAAATGAAGACCATTCCCAGCGGAATGGATTGTGAGATTGAGCCGTCCAAGAGCTCAGACGAGAATTGAAGGGGTTTTCCTAGAACTCAGCGTCAATTTCCTTCAGCTGACAGTTCAATCCTTATGGTCAATTGTTAAACTTTGAAGTCAACCATGAAGTGCCATCCAAACATTTGCAACATATAAATGGGATTTATCATGAAAATGTCCTGCGAAAATAATTAGGATTTATTATAAGCTTCATGTTTGAATTTTTTCTAGGATTCTCATTGATCTGGAATACAGATCAAGTTTACGGTTAACGAGGCTGGAGAATTTTAAAGAGAAGCCAAGCGAAACGAGGTGGCGGATCAAACCCCCGGATGTTTCATCTGTACTATCCGAGGGATCTGGATCCGGAGATAATCTGGGGTTCACACCGTCATTGTACCAGCACTTGGGAGTTGGAAGGAGTCTCGATATTTGAGAAAACGTCCATCACCTGACTCCGAATCGAACGCATCTATCCCGGCAACGATATGGCTTCATTCCCGCTTGTGAGCGCAAGATATGGCAAAGAAAAGGTCCGGGTGTTCAGAGTAGTCAAAACTGGTACTTGGCATGAAGTAGTCGAATATACGATTAGCGTCCTACTGGAAGGGTCAGTCCCAACGAATATTTGTTCTGATCTACTTTTAACTAGTCCCTCTCTTTAAGTATTACTCGTTACTCATGATGGCTCCATAATAATAATCAAAATCGATCAGCCAGATAGATTCATCTTTTACCAAGGCGGATAATTCGGTCGTAGTTGCTACAGATAGTATGAAGAATACCATTAACGGTGAGTGACTTGTAGGAAACCCGATTTTCGTTCTATGGACCGAACCGCTGATGACGATGTGACATTGTTTCTTGTGGTTCCACTATAAAGTGTTTGCGAAGACCTCACCTCACGTGCTCACACCTGAGCTATTCTCATTGCATCTGGGTCTACACTTCGTTTCCGAATACAAACATATCGGAAAAGCTGTCGTGACCATCATCTCCCATCGATGGTCCCGTATCCCACTCGATCAGAAACCGCATCCTCACGCATTTACTCGAGACGGTAGTGACGTCACACGGATCGAGGCAATCATCACTAAAAATAATAGCGGACCAACCTCCGCTGAGTTGACCACTGGTTTACAAGATCTGCTGGTCCTGAAAACTACCGGAAGCGCATTTGAGAACTTTATCAGAGACAAGGTAACGATTTTCTTTTTACCCGAATACCCGTTATTCTCAACATTTGAGACATTGTGATCCTTGCTCGTAAAACAGTGGACGACGTTACCCGAGGCTTCCGATCGAATCCTGTCGACCTCTGTTAATTGTCGATGCGCTATCAAGGTAGATCTTCCGTCTGACACCTCACTCGCCATTTCTTCCCTTGCGAATTTGGGGATCGACTTCAAGGCGATCGGTAAATCGCTCAGAGAAATCACCCTCGAAACTTTTGCCACTGATGAGAGCGCAAGTGTTCAAGCTACACTTTATAAAATGTGCCAGCTCATCCTGACCGCCCACAAAGAAATTCTTAGCGTATCTTACAGTCTTCCCAATAAGGTGAGTACATGAATCTCTTTTCCCCTTCCACTTAACCCGCACTGATACAAACCCTATTATTTTCTTCAACAGCATTATATCCCGATTGATCTGAGTTGGCATGATAATATCCAAAACACATCGGTTCAAGATGCAGAGGTCTTTGTACCTCTCGACGCACCCTCAGGTTTGATCACTGCAACTGTTTCTAGATAAATTTCGTTGGTGCTGAGGTTCGCCAGATTTTTACGACGGCTTCTTCCACACGTCCAACCTGGATGATTTCCGTCCACACTTTTACTTGATATTCTCAAGCGAAGCATAGACGTTTGTATGTGCTCAGGCTCGTGGGTATCACTGAGAACGGCATCGTCATGATTATCCCACCGTCTCTCTTATCTCCTGTAACTGTTGTACACTTGTAACATCTTGTTTACTTTGGTTACTTGGATGTTTAGAGTAGGTTGTAAACTTGATAATACGGAATCCGCACTCGCGGGAGATTAAAAGCTGTCAGATACATAAAGCTACATCTTCGTATATACATCATGGTATGTGTTTAACATGTGGGGGAGGGACTTGGTCGAACTTGGGAGAGAGAGGTTGGACTCGGGGGGGGAAGAGAAAAATGAGGAGCGATTTGGATAAGTTCCGGAATTCATAAAAATACGCTGATACCCTCGAAGCCTCCCTCTCGCATGGGTCTGTGGGGTGCTTCATAGTTGGTGTATGGCTGATAGGATTCTTTGAGTCATTAGAAGTGAAGACTTACCTTCTACTGGCAAGTCCTGAAAGCTTGCAGAGAGAATCAATGAGTAGTATCCTTGAGCATGCCCCAAGTCATTCATAAGATGCTGTGCCTTGGGCATCCAAAGGTTGGAGGAGGTATGAAGCCGAGTTCAAGGGGCGCTTTTCCGTCTTCAAGATTGAATCCAATGAAGCTGATTCCGTCGCTGAGGTGGTAGTTAAAAAGTCTTGCTGGCCAAAACACCGTCCCGCCGGCTGAGCATTGCTTGCCATATGGCTGGTTTTACATTCCATGTGCCTCGTTATGGCGAGCCATCTCACCCACTGGTGCAGATTCCACGTTGGGATTTCATCCAAATGGGAGTTTCTTTGAGCACAACATTTGGTATGCTGTTCCGAGATTCTCATTCCCCGGAGGAAACTTTTCATCGAGTTGGCTTAGACGCACTCGTCTTGATCTCATTGCCCATCGGGTGGAACCAATATTCTTATTCCTGCCCTCGCAGGGGTTGTCTTATAGGCATACCAACCTGCCCATGATCTGACATGCATAGAAACATGAAGACCCTATTCTTCGTGATGTGGAACTCAATACTCGCTCGGCGCCTTTTTTTACGCCTCACCCCTTCACACGGGCACGGACTACAGAAGAGCTGAGAAAGAAAGGGCGGCTTCCCTCGAAGATCATGGCTTCGTGTCATGGTTACGGTCCTTCTCTTGCCTCTATCATCCCGTCCTATGTTTATTGGGCGGCTTGCGGCTGTTGAGTCCCCCAAAAAAACAAAACGAATTCTCCCGATTTCGGCCTCGACAGACTTGTCAGCCAATCTACCCAACCAGTCAGTCTTCCCTGCTCGCCTCGGCATGGAACGCGTTGACCGACTTTTTCATGTTCATGATCACAAGGTCACATCTCCATCATCAAACGACGGGCCCATCGAAATCAATTTTTTTGATTGAAATGCAAAACGCGAGTTCTTCTCCCTACCGAGTCGCCAGGTTGTATCTAACACTTACATCCTCTGATTCACACTGGACAGGACTGGAGCACTGATAGGCTCACCCTCAACCAAGTCCGCGAAATCATTGATCGTTGTAAGCTGATTTCGCCTGCAAAGTCCTTCTGAGCTGCACTTCTCCTCTCGGAATTTCCATATGTCCAATCTTCATCGTTAACCCGCTCTTCCCACGTAGTGAAATCACGAAGGAACTATTTGGAGCAAGATAACAGAGCCTTGCAAGGTCTATCACCGTACCTCAACGAAGCTACCAAAACTTATATCGACGCATTGGACCTTTTCATCAACGAAGTTTCTCGGAAGATTCAAGCGGCTGAAAAGGCTGGGCAAACTTTCATTTTCAGGCCGATATTCACTTTAGATCAACCATTTCTCAGAAGTTTCTTTCCTTGAAACAAAAAAAAAAAAAAAATCCTGAGAATTTTTACACCCAATATAGTAAACTTTGAAGCAGTCTCGAGTTTCACACAATAATCCAACATCCAAATTTTTGTGGTATATACTTTGTGAAATACTTCTGGCCGTGCTGTTCTGGCCGCTTGTTGAGATTGTAACCCTCAACTTTGACTCTAGAGTTTGGTCCACCAGTCTTTTATGTGATTGCACCTCTCCACATCTATCCTCGCATACTGTGGGGGTTTTCCCATTTTAAGACTTGGAATGATAATATCCAGGTTTCTCTTCCCAAAGCTTTTACCCCTAGGTATTAAACCTCGAAGTCTCTTCGACTCATCTTGGAAAACTATATCAAATGCGCATCTCCTTCGAAGATCAATATTTGCAACCTATAGCAGAGAGAAATGTGAATATTGACAAGAAAGACTTGCTCATCGAAGCAGCTGGGGCATTTAAGATGAATGTTTTAGATAATTTACTTTAGGGAAATACAAATGAGCTAATTTTCTGGGTACAACAAGTCAAAAAGATAGAAGAGATGGTATGAATAAATATTTGGTGCTCTGATTGACGAAACGGAGGGGAATAAAAATCTATGGATTAAGTTTCATGGTACCCTCCTCCTTCGAAGAAGAGGTCGACCATCATGACTCAAGAAATAGCGCGGATGGACTGACAGAACCACCTGAAAGAAAAAAAATCGCAAAAAAGAAACTCGATTCAGTACTAGTTGCGCTCGCTTTTTCGATTTAGAGTTATTTGGGCCTAATGGTTCTGGTGCTCACGCATCTACCGAGGTGACATCCAACACCCGCAGCCCCAGGAATATCCATACAATTTTCCCCTTCATGTTTACTTACACAACCACCGCAGCTGGTCAGTTCAGATTGAACCTACATGATAATACAAGGATGTGGAAAAAAGGTGGTGGAGCGGTTAAGTATAGTCGAATCATAAGTTTTTTCATCATCAAGCTCCTCGAAGTAATAGATGGACTGACGTCTATGCATTCAAGGCCTGTAGAATGGGCACTGATCGGACAAGCGGTTTCTCCAGCGGCTAAACGAGCCGAGAAAATTTCAAGACAGGTTTATAAGCTCTCATACTCAAGTCAAAGAAGGGTGACGATCGGGATTCGCGTGTGGGAGTCACAGGGATTCGCGTGGGTTGTTGAAGACTTACGGCATTGACTCGAATCGGCTGATTCTAAATCTCGTCGCGCCTTGCTCTGACGCTTGTAATATGCTACACTGGCAACCGGTTTGGGAGCTTCCCAATTCCAAATATGTTTGAAGCCAGATTGACAGGTATCGTAGGTTTCCTACCGTCCAAGGATTATAATCAACAAGTGTAGCGCTGCGGATTTTTCAGGATCGGGCATTTCACATACCTTGCAATCTTGCACCGGTTTGGAATACGAGGGGTGACCTCCACTCTCTGGGAGTACGTTGGCGTGTCCGTAAACACTCTCGAGCTTGGAGCCACATGAGTACCAGTGTTCTTCGACGCTGTCCTTGTAAGTGGAATCAGAGGCCAACCAAGGTTTGTCACCGTAGGAGGAGGCTATATTCTTCCAAGCTGATTGCGCTTTCTGAAGAGAATCTTTAGCGTCTTCGCAAAGTAGATGAACATCATAATGTCTGGATGAAAACAAGCGGGTTTGTCAGTATCGACAGGACGACTTAAATTTTGTACCACTGCAGCCCCAGAAAGTTATCGGGATATTAATGGTGCTGGGGAATAATGTTGCTCATTATCTCCACAAGCGGCGCAATATTACCCCGACAATGCAGCTCTGGCATGAACTGGAATCTACGAAGGAACAACTCGGCAACAGAAGCTGCTCCGAGGCGATAGCCTTGGAGAGAGGTAGAGAGAAGAAAAGCAACAACCACCAAGGCCTTACCCGTGGGTTTGAGCTACTGATTGAAGCTCAGAAATTTTGAAATCCAATTGTACCATATCGCTATCGACTGAATTGAGTTTAGAGTCGTAGGCTCCTCCTGCTACTGGGTCAAGTACGTATCCGACCAGTAGAGAAAGGATAGTGGGCAGAGAATCACTAAGCTTCATGTTAGAAAGTTTGGATAGGCCGAGTAGATGATAAACAAAGGCTGGCAAGATTGGTTATTATTCAAACGAATGTCTGCGTGTCTTAAGTTTTTATGGGCACTTCGCAATGCGCTTTTCTTCGTTTGAATCGGTTACCTTGATTGTGAGGTCGGGCTTGTTTTCGAGTTGGATGTGCTTGCGGAGAATTGTTTTCCAAGAAGAGATTACAATTATCAAGTATACATTCAACCTTTAGTGTGTGGCTGGACTCGGATCGACTCCCGTTAAGCCTCCCACAGGGTTGTTTGGACGCTTATCGTACTCGAGATGTGTTTTCGCTTGGCAAGAGATGAGAGGGAAAAGTACTTTCTTTCGGAGGGCTAAGTACGCTGAGCAGATTTCGGGTGCAACTGATTTTATTTCTACTCTTAGTTATATGTGACCCTGCTTTATATATGATCTTTCCCCCAAAAAAAGTGTTGGGTAAGTTGGGCTTCAACGAGGGAGAGGTCAACTTACTATGAAATAATGGCCGAACAGCAGATTTGAAATACCAAGACAAAAATAATAATATATCCCCGTCAGATAAGCGAAGTCTTTGTCACCAAGCGGCTGAGGGGGAGCGACATTTTGAAGTTCTGTGCTGGTAGTGGTAGGGTGTTGCAACTCTGCTTACAAATAAGATGGCCCGGATGTGCAAATTGGAGAGTTTAAGGGTGTAAGATTTCCCTCTGGTGATGATCTCGATGCGATCGGTAGTTGTTAAAGCGATATATCTGAAACAGCAGACTGTCTATGACTGTTTTCAGATGAAAAGACTGCTTGATGATTGGCGCGTTGTGGTCCTGTGTCTAATCCGAGAATGATTTTCGAATCAGCAACAAGAAAGAACCTTCCCAGAAGCAGCGGCAATAAGGAATGGATGGGTATGATGACCAACAATGTCAAGCGAGGAAATCTGAGAGCTCCGGGGGATTAGGGTCCCAACCAAGTCATGACGAGAGCCCGAGAGGAAAGCCACGGACGGTTGTAGCAACAAAGCAATTGGCAAATTACTGGAGAAGAAGAACACCGGAGGAAGTTGAAAAAATGATGAATATGAGGATCGCGCTGCTTTCAACGATAGGTTACAGCACGTGTGGGTAAGTCAAGGGTACCAGGCTCAAGACTGGCACTAAAGCCACCAACAACAGCTTGAGGGGGTCAAGTACATTTTGGGAGTCGGTTGATTGACGTTATACCGCGAGCAATGCACTTTTTGTTGATGCAAGGCGTGCGGAATGGTTTGGAAATTTTCGCTGGGAACTCACAACGAATCTGAGGTACATGCTGGCTCCCCAGCGGAACGCACCAGTGTTACTCGTAGCCTTAAGGAAAAGGAATGATCCTGGCACCGTACAGGCTATGGTCAATTCCATGACAGCTCCGGACTACTACTCGAACTACAGAAAAAGGTGGGTGTTCGAATAGTGGGATCTGGTATACTCCTGACTCATAACCCTGATCCCTTGCATTCAAGAAAAGATGGGCAAAACGGAAGTTGGCCTTATGCCGGTTCCAGCTTCACTCCTCTCGAGTCTTTTGGCTAAGAATTAAGGTGTAGACATGTAAGATCTGGGGTGGGCATGAAGTCCGGTGGAAAGCTACAATCAGACACGCTTGACGAAACACGCGTTCGTATCTGCTCGAAAGACTTGCAGCTGGTACCTATGATCTAAAGGTGCAGACTGTCCAACCTGTGTTATGAACTGGACTGCTTGTACTAGATTCTCGAGTGACTCAATTCTCCGACGAATTCGTGTTTATGAAAGTTCTCGCATTCAGAAAAGTCTCACTGTAAATACTCCCCATTACATCTCACACAACAAACACAACAAAGTGATCACCATGACCCACCATGATCCGATTCTTGGAACGCAGGTACAAGTTTCGTCGAGCTCAATCCAGTGATACACACAGTCCCGATAGATTTGCTGACATGGCTTCTCGAGCCCTAGATGAAGTTGTGCCCTGGGGGTGAGTGCTGACGAGTGACCTTTTCTCCGTGCTTAGAACTTTCGATATGAGAATCTCAAGCTGACGACCTCCTGCCTAAAAAAGGTGGACATTTATAATCTGGGGGCACATGAAGAGGCGCGCAGGGGGGGGGGGGGGGGGGGGTTC
>LUKR01000350.1:0-21694 GCA_019395275.1 Puccinia brachypodii | reverse complement strand
GAAATATAATTTAATGTAACTGAGTGTTACAGATAAGAGAGTTTATCTGTAAAACACGTGTGACTTGCAGTTACTTGGGACATTTCAGGTACTGTGACATGGGCTCTGTGGCTGACAATCACAAGAACAGATCATCAAGGGAGTGGAGCAGCTTATCTTCTTGCAGAGATTATTCTTCTTCAGAATTGTTGCTATTGGGCGCACCAGGAGGTACCCAGAATGCTTCCACAGGATCATCTTCAATGCAAGATGGCAGACAAAATAATTCCAATCCTGATTGATGTAGGCAACCACCACACCAATAAAGGCAAATCAGTTGCCTTTTTTCATCCAAACATCATGGATCAGGGTGAACTTTGTGTCAAGTTCCTGTTTTTGGGAGAGAGGTAAATGATTAATTAACTGTTTGATTTACACATTTGAATTTCTGATTATCTATCAGGGGACATACATTCAATTCCTTGAAAACCTACAACTTGAGAACACCATAGAGATTCTTGGCCTCATTGGCCAACCATCTTCTTCCATAAAGTACAGCCTTTGGATTTGCGTACTGGAACACTGCTCAAAGTTAAGGATCTTCAATGTGCTTCCAAGGAAGTGCCTGGCATATCTGCCAAACCATCAGGAGCTGATTCAAGACTTGGTTAACAAACCTATTCTTGAACTGCACAAAATCAGCAATATATTTCTGGTTTGAGTCAGGATTCTTTGCCTTCAACACCTTTTCTTTGGCAACCAAGAGAGGCATGATTACCCCGGCCTTCTTTGCTTGATTACGCTTGAGGCAGCCGTTTGGATTCTTTTTGGTCTGAGTCAAGCCATCCCAATGGGTTCTGAGATTTCCCCAAGAGGAATACTGTCCTTTGTAAATACCCTTAAACCATTTAAATTTGTAGTTCAGCTCTGTTACAGCCACATCCCCTTCCTTCCAGAACGGTTTTTCAAAGTACAAAAGGAGCTTCACTAAAGCAGCCTCCTTCTTTCCCTTCTTTTGGGAGACAATCTTGAGTGATCCGTCTGAATCTTGGTAGTAGTCACAGGGCTTGCCATCTGAGTTCACCTGCACCTCATACAAAAAAGAAAAAGAGTAATAAATTATACATAGCGGACAAAAATAAATCAATGGTCCCCCTTGGTCCAAGTACTGTGAGAATTTAGAAATCAGAATAGAACATACACCATTCTCAGATGACCCCCCTGCCTTGGAAGATTTGGCAGCTTTGCCCTTCTTCATGGTGCTGGCAGATTTGGGAACTTGCGGCTTCCCAAAGGTGGCTTTGCCTGTTGTTTCTTCTTTGGCGGCTTTGCCTTTGATTTGATTGAGGAGATCAAATTAACTGAAATTACCCCTGAGTCAGTTGCTGGTGTGACCATATTTGGGACAACAAGAACAGAGGAGGCATGCCTGGATTGGCAAAGTTGAGTTTGAGTCTGATTGCTTCTATTGGCATCAGAGGCAGAGTCTTCATTTTGGGTGCTAGCATGATCAGGTTCAGGAGCCATGATGGTGTATGGAATTTGGGGTGTGAGAGTCAAAGCAGATTATCAATAGGTTCTTTTGGAAGGTGCCGGTTGGACTGGTAGGCTTACACCTGGCAGAAGGAGATATTGCTCAATCTCAGGGTTTTTTTTTTGGCAATATCATCATGATAGGGCTGTTTCATCCCTGGACAACAATTTTTTTTTTGTTATCTATTGTTGTCTAGGGGTGAAACCCGTCATATTATCTGTATACTAGGAGTTTTTTTTCCCCTGATATTACGCTAGCACCCAAATGGGAATTTTCCCGTGTAACATGTTGGCAACACAGTGCGGCAGGAGCAGGCCTGTTATGCTACTGGAGGCAAGGGGGATAACACAGGATAGTGTAACTACCCACCGTTGGTTACATGAGCAACAAGAGGCATCAATTTACAAATAATCCTGTATATTCTTGATCATAATCTCTACATTCAACAGAGATATACTCTCCCAATTGGTATCAGATTATGTGGATTCCAAAGAATACAGCATTCATGGGTGGGTATTCTGATATCTCCTGACCATAAGTACTTATTTTCTTGCTCCTTCTCTGTCCAAATTTTTCATATGAGCAGGCAGAGTGGGAGGTTTGTGATAATGTTTGCATCACTGGACGTACAAGCGGGGGAATTGTGTTACGTTAGGGGTAGACGCATCTCGATGCTTGTTGCCTGTCTCAGCTCAAATTTTCCGTCGTCATGCAGGTTTTTCTCCTCAGAATACCGCACACGACCGCCCCAAACATTACGGACAAAATCACGTCCCAACATGGTGTTGCTACGCGCGGTCGCACGGAAAGTTCGGAAAGTGAAATTATCGTCCTGCAAACATGCTCAGATGTCCGAGCGGTCTAAGGAGCTGGATTCAAGAGATCGTCTTGCACGCTGTTCGTGTGCTTCCCAGTAGGGCAACCTGCGGGGGTTCGAATCCCCCTCTGAGCAGCCACATTTTAGCTACGTGGGGGCGGTCGCCAGTTAAACTCTGCTTAGTCGGCTTCGGCAGGCTTAGCCCGTTTTTGAGCTCTTGCTACGGCAGCTGATTCAGTGTCGCCTTTCGCGCGGAGGAGGTGCTTTTGCACATGCGGGAGTCAGTCGGGGGCCTCACGGACAGGTTTGCGCAAGCCCGACCTCGTTGACCCCCGCGCGGATTGGCGTCTGCTTCGGTTGAAACGTCAGCGGGTGGGATCCATTTGTCGCCGGCAGCCCTTGACGTCTTACCGGCGGCAAACGGCCGGCACCGACCGAATCTGCCGCCGAGCTGACAGCAAGACCTAGGCGTCCCTATCACCACGGTGGTGGCAGGTTGGCGACAGCTTGTTTGCCCCCCGGCCTCACCCCCATCCTGACGGGGGCAAGCTCTAGTAGGGGGCAGCTGGTCGCAGAAATGAAACGGTATTAATGGGCCGATCGACTGTAATGGATATATGTAGACCTCGATTTTTCTTAACTTTTCGTTTGGAACTTATTGTGGTGGCTCGTGTATTCGTAACTCACCATAATGATCAAATCGGAGAGCTCGCCAGGCGGTACCTGTATTGTTACTTGCTTAGTCTCCATGGTGTTGGTGAGATGCCTTCAAGGAATGTAACAACGCAATTAGCGCAACAGCGTCAGCAGTGAAAGGCAGAAATCTACTCACCAAACATTGGAGTTGACTCTGCTCATGTTTGGTAATCAAGCAATAAGTATTTATTGTGTGAGTCATCGAAAACAAAAGGAGGGACCACAGGAACTTGCGGGTGATAAGAGCCGGTGGAATGGGTTACGTATGATGAGACCTTACTGGCAAAATGTCCGAGTGATGATGAGAATGCCGTGTGCCTGTGTCTCATTTGCCATGATCATCGGATCAAAGTTCGGCGCCAACATAAGTGGATAGACCCTAGCGTCGAGCCCACTGGCCTGACGATGCCAGAAAAGTGGTTGGATGCTTTGATGGGCAAGCCAACTGGATTGACGAATCGAGCCAGTATTGTCGGCTTGCTAGGGTACATGAACAGGCGGACGGGGCATGTTGGCGCACTTGAAAAACGGCGTCAGCCGACCCACGCGGCAACGGCCTCTAATTGGCAGCCGAGTCAGCGGTGACGCTGAGCTACGCACCGGGTCCGGCTGACGGCCCCTACCGCCAGAAAGGTCGGGATGCCCGATGCCCGCAAGGTCAACAGGGTCAAAGCGCCGCTGCTGCTTGGCGATCAACGTTAACGGGGTCTACACAAACATACAAGCACATGATAGCTGATTAAAATGTAGATGTAAGTTTTGAGATGTAGATGTACATAAGTTTTGAGATGTTATCAATGGAATCAGGCAAATAACAATGGAACAGAAGGGAGCATCACCACTACTTAGTAATGGAAAGGGATCGATGGCCTATTCGGATCATTTGCTATGGAAACATCCTGTTAGAAATGATGAAGCAAACCAGGGAAGGCTGCGAAATCTGCGCATGTTCATGATCATACATACTCAAGGCAGATAGTTCTTCATAATAATGTCCCCAACGACTCTTCCCTGGCAAAGGAAACAGCAATTGCATCAAGAAACAATGTTACGGTAGAGAGATTTCAGGAGGATCTTCTCCCATTGCAGCTTCAAAGGTTAAATATCATGATGTAACTGCTTTGTCAAGCATCCCTGGGTAGTTAGTGCAGTTGAGCATTCGCAATCAACAAAGGTATCGAAAGGGTTTAAAATTGCTTTACGCCGCAGACTGTTAACAATTGATCGCAGCCTTTGAATCCGAAACTGATGTAAAATTGCCGTAACCCTGCAGACACAGATAAACGTTCAATTGCAGACCGATCTCCATCGGATTATGGGTCCCGACGGGTATTTACCCCTTGCCTTACATCAGAAATTGCGCATTGCTTGTCAGTCTGACTCTGTCGACGAGTGGGAGGGCAGTTCGTGGCTCTTAAGGCAAGGCGATATATACGGGCCTTGGTCCGCCACCAATCCGAAAATCGGCCGGGCGGGGATCAAGGCGCCGCATCTTGGGCTTGAGATCCCCCAGGGACTTCTAAAAGTTGACCTTATCGAGCCTCTTCGCTGTGGGCTGTGTCCACGTCTTGCCGGGATCCGTGTTCGCAGGCGTCGGCGGACACCAAGTCCTACCATCCCACCTTATGCAAACCTGTCGGACGATAGTACAATCCGAGCTCTTTGCTGCGTTAAACGATACATTTGAGATCAGTAACCGAAATCAAAATCTCATTATCAGATCTGCAGGGTTAACATTCCAGCTACTCCAGACGGGTTCTGTTGGTCTCGAATGTCAACGCTAGCAAACACACGGCACCCTTGTTCCTCAGAGATCCATCTAAATTCCCTTAGTTTGCGCATGTCTCCGCTGCCCACGGAATTACTGACTCCAGATCAGTCCCAGCATGTGCAGTTTCTTCATCGTGAATATTCTCCGGATATGACTCCAAGCTGTACGTATGCTTGAAACTTGAAAGTGAAAATAAATCTATCAGCTCCAGCATAGACGCTCACCAAACAGCAGCGAAAAGCCCACATAAGCATGTCACTCCACCCGTTTAGAACGGTTTACCCTTAGCTATAAAATGGTGCAGGCTTCCTGAAGTTTGGACATTTCATCCCGCGACGCTCACCAACCGGCATCATAGCCTAAGATGCCCTCCGGAGCTTCATTTGGCCGATGTCGATTTAATTCGTCTGTCCATCCAATTATCGAAATCGCCACCTATCAACATGCGCCATCCGTGTCATCCAATAATCAACCTGACATCGCGTTGACAGCTTCTCCTTTCAAGAAAAACATCAAGCATCAGAGACCTTACACTGCCGAGAGTGACAATCGCACCGTATGCGTGGATGCATCCGATCAACCTGTCAGCACCTTCCAAAAGAAATACCTTACTGGCCAATGGGGCCCGGATGAAGAAGGTGATGACGGTGAGCAAAACAATCACACTGGAGCTCGGAGCGAGTCAAGGAGTACAACCTCCACTTCAACAAGATGGCTCGATTTCGTTATTATGCCTCTGACTTCTTTGATATACGTGCGCTATCCAATTCTATTTTTTATTTTATTTTTCATCCAGAGGGTGTTTGCAGCTTCAAAAGTGTGCCAACTGAGGCAGTCGAGTTTTGTTGAACGCTAGCTGTCGGATTATGTCCAACGATCAAACATTGGTAACGCTGCAGTTTATGATCTCAAGTCATACGCACTGAATGATAGTCACTGGTGCTATGCTCTGGTGCTCTCTAGGTGAGAGAAGGGGACTCAATGACTTCAACTCTATTTTATTTTCTGGCAGCTTCATGCACTCGCCATCAAGCTAGAATATATCAGTATGAGGTTCAGCCAGTGCTTCGGTCGCAAGAACCTCTGCAATTCGTTGGTCAAACTAATTGACTAAAACTTTTGGTTTGCCAGTTTCTCCATCACCTACCTGTCATTTTCAATCGGTGCAAACATACTCGTTCCCAAATCCCGATCTCCGAAAAATCTCCTATCATGTGCAGTTCTTATAACTAGTATTGCAACCATCACAATTGGGTTTGCTTCGAACTTCGCAACAATTTTCATCTGCCGAGTTGAGTTCATCTCTCTGACTGCAAAGTTCACATTTCCAACTTAACGCTGATTGCTACTCTCTCTCTCTCTCTCTTGATCTTTGCAGTCTGTTATTGGTGTAGGAGGGGTAAGATTTCCCCAATTATTCACTTGAGTCCAAACCTTGCATAGCAATATTTGCATCCAATAAAAAAACGTCCCTTTCACAGGCAGTCTTGGGTAAGAGCATGGAAACCTACTACTCTTCAATGTAAGCGTTTCATAGCGAAGAAACGATCGATGATCCTCCGTGGAAATTAAGGCAGAGGTGAGATGTTCGAATTGAATCAGTTTATTCAACTTCCGCGTAGGTATAACCGTACCGAGATGGCGAAAAGAATGTCATTTTTCATTGGATCGACCGTTTTGGCTGGGGCGTAAGTGACAGGCCGTTTCCTTTTTGTCATATTCGCGAAGACATTACTTGAGAGGTTTCTCAACCAACCGACAGGATTGGTGATTTTCTGAACTTCATGTCGCTTTGATTTGATAGGTTGAATGGAGTCTTCGCGTGAGCTCCCTGGCTCTTTGATCCTAACCTTGGCTACTTTACTCAGTTTTTTCATATAATTTACCACGTAGTTACGGGACCGGCTTCATCAGATCAGAAGTAAAGACTTGGAGAATTTTGTAAGTCAAACCGGCCTCTTCGCTCCTTCCGTATGTTGGCATCAGCTTCAGCTTTGACTTAGCGACGAATTTCGAATGTGATGAAACAGATTCTTCATTGAAGGGGCCCAAGGCATCGTCTTAGCACTGGCGTGCCTCTTGTGTCTTCCAGCATCAAAGTCCAAGAGGAGACCCGAAACAACTTCGCAAATCCAGATCCATACCCAGGGATCTTTGTCCGAAATCAACTCTTTTACTTTGGAATCCAATATGTTTGAATGGAAACTTGCTTTGAAGGCTCTAGGAAATCCTAATATTTGGATCTCTTCCGTGGGTTGATCCAACGTTTCTTCAATGAACCAGTCAGAGATGCTTCAGCAACCCCTAAACTACGAGAACACTGATTTCTTCTCTCTTTTTGTCCATGGCATACGCACCAAAATCAAAGTTCTCTTACGGATGTGTAAATTTGAGCGTGGGGAGCCTGACTGGATATCTCCCCCTCATTGTGAAATCGTTGGTATTCTTTTCTTTCACACTGCCCCCACTTACTCTTTTCATTCCTTCCGATCTCTATTCAAGTGATTTGAAACCCTGATTATTTGACGTGACTTATTTTCTGTTGATTTAAAACTCGTAGGTTTGGAAATTCGCCGCGGGAATCTCAACTCTTGACCACTTGGCCATACTTGATTGCGTTTGTGGTGATGTTTTTGGTCGCAAACGCATCGGATCGTGCGGGGGTACGGAGTGCCTTTATCATCACCATGTGCACCATCGGCAGCGTCGGGTGGGCACTTTTGCTACGATATGATACAGCTTGGGTTCAATATTTCGCGATTTTCTTAGTTGTCGCTGGAACGGTAAGTCGGATTTTCTAAGTCTTGTAAATGTAGACCTCGGGCTATTAGTTTGTCCAGCCGGATCACGCTCGTCTTTATCGCTTATTCCACTGCTTACCTTTTTTCGGCGGTGATTAGTATTGCCCGATTCCCTTGTAAGTTTGACTCTTACAAGTGATAGGTGTTATCAATTTATACGGCGTTGGTCTCCTTGCTCACAGCTGACAACTCTCATCTGGGTTATACTTTGCACTCACAAACGGCCGATTGAAGAATTCTATCATGGACGCTGAGCAATTGTACTAGTGAGTAACGAAAAACAAGAAAAATCACTCACTCCATGAGGAATTATAGCCAGATGTTGAACCGTTTTCCGACGCACAGCTTACAATCAAAGGGTTACATCCTTGTGAGCCGAGACATACCTCCATAATTGTTTTCGGACCCAGCTTGAAAATCCCGCTTTCAAAACAAGATCCTGACCTGTTAACTGTTTAGCATTCTTATGCAAACATTTGGACAAGTGTTCACAGTTTTTTCCAACTTCATATTCCATTCTCTCAACAAAGGTGGCCTAGAGGGTAAATTAGGCTATCTCCTCAACCTGGTTGGGAATGGTTCTGCGGTTTTGACAGTCAGCTACCTGGCAGCGTCTTATGGTTATAAGAATCGGAGGAATGTCCGCCAAGGAGCGAACGAGCGTCTGTTTCAAACCCTTTTTGTTTTTTAATACTTTTTTTGAAGTTCACTAACAAACCGTTTTTGCTTTGGTTCTTTCCTTGATTTCTGACAAGCAGGCTTCAGATACTTCCTCTGACCTCACAGTGGTGAAAGTAACATACCAAAAGCCGTCGTTTTCTTATTTCTTATGTTGGCATTCATCCGGTGCTATGTGTAAATATATACCTAGCTGCCAAGTTGGATTTGCTTGAGCTATCGTTGCTGGACGTGCGAATAACATACCAAACAGCTCTCTTTTGTACATGTCAAGAGACCCTTGTAGGCTACAATATCCCATGTATCGCCATGGAATTTCTGGGATCGACGGGCCGATACGATACAGATTTGCCTCATCGTCCTCCCCGTACGACACAGGGGTGAGCAAAAAAAACAACCGATAAAGGTCACGCAGCAGTTTCGGCGTTAGGCCAGGCCCTGCTTTCACAAGTGTACTTGGCCGCAGTGCCAATAGATTATTTACCGTTTCGAAGATGTTACTGTGGCTTATCCAACGGACGGCGGGCTATAAGATCCTCAGGATCTGGACAAAGAGATGTCGTCACGGGTAAGCTCGTGCAGACTCGGGACTCGTTCTCCAAACTCGGTGAGGAAAGAGAAAGGAGGCCGAGGCGAGCGGTACACGGACTATAAACTAGTTACAAGTATGGTTAGGGTTCGGACCCTTGTAACTACATGACTGATATGATTAAGTGCATAGAATGATGTTTTCGTAATCATGTACTTATCCCCTACTGTAACACGGGCTACCTAAACGCTCGGCGATTCATGTGCGTTACGAAGTGTACACAATCAATTACGCACATATATAACATGTTTGAGCGATAATCCGGGTTGCAGCAGAAATCGTGCCCAGCACCGAGAAGTAAGCACCAGCTGGCCTAAGTTGCTTGTTGCTTAGCTGTCAGTGACCAGTTCCCCAATCCCCCAGTCCCATTGTGATCTCTAAGATCGTTTTGCCCACATTTTCACCCAAGGCGCACTCAATCGTCTGATCCCCAAATTATTTTCATGGTGAAAGTGAGTTGGGAGCTGTCGCCCTGCTTCGTGATTCCTTATCCAGTGACTGGCACGGCCGTCAATATACGCTAGATGATACGGGCCTTCAATCTTGCCTTCCTCCTCGGTGCGTTAGTCGCACTCGGTCCCAGAGCAATATCTTGCGGCGTTGGGGACCTTGAAGGGAAATATAAGGTTGCTATCCATCGTTTGTCCCTGCCGAATAAAATTGGCCCTGAAGACGAGACCAGAATAAACCATACGAAGAGATTTCGTTATCGGCCGGAGGCTGAGCCGCAAGACGATCGGGTTTACATTTTCAGTTCTACCATCTCCATCGAAAACGAGCAACTATGGATCGAGTTCCCATTGGGTTATGACCTGGTAAGGGTGCAACAGGCCCAACAGGAAATTGGTAAAAGTATAGCTCACAGCGCGGCACATGGGAAACATCACATTGCTACCTTGAAAAAGCTCAGTGGAGAATCGATTGATGTAGAAGTCAAGTATGCGATTCCCGTAACTTCACTCGATAGAGCCTTCAAGAAGCAGGAAAGCCTTGCGTAAGTCATTCACACATACTCTATGACTTCTCGGCCTAGCAGTTACTATTACAGAGTTGCAGCGCAGAAGAGAACGAACTCATGAACTGCATCACAGAGCAATAAAGAAGACACAGACCAAAGACCAATGGGTGTATCTTTGTCTGCGCTCTCCCCATCCATTTTTATCCGATACAAAGTTTAACTATCGGTGGTCATAGCATGACACAGATTAAGTTGTGACCCGTCACCACCAACCGTATGGCGTGCCGAACAAGATTGCTTGGATTGTGTCCCTGCCGCCATCCTCAGTGACAGATTGCACTTGGTTCTCACGTGCTCCTACCATTACAAACACCCTTCCCTGCCCGCGTTGCTTCGAATTTCACGGCCACACTTTGACTTCCCTGTTTGTCTGACTTCGTATTTATTTCTGCTCCGCTAGCTCTGCTAACCGACCTGCGTATAGTCCGGTTCCGATTTCTGGCAACACTGAGATATCAGTCCATCACGGCGATAAATCGGGTCCAGTTCCAAGTGCGATGAATAATCCCGGAGAGGTTTCTCAAAATCGTGATGTAGATGACAGAGAAAATTCTCAAGGCCAACCCCTCATCGGCAATACCATCACCACTGACAGGGCCCTACTCCGGAAAAAATACCCGAAAGATGGAAGAATCCGTCGCCCTGCTTCACCAGGCATCGCAGCAAAACCCTCAAATGGCCCACTGAATGAATTTCATCGTGGAAACTCCCTGAAAAGAGCTGGCTTTCGTCCAATTCTTTCCGAAAAACGGCAGAACTTTCGAGAAGGTGGAATTGGGTCTCAAAGTGTCACATTAGAACGACCTTCTCTTTTGGAGCTCACAAAGCAGCTGCCAGAACTTCCAAGAGATGGAATCAAGTCTGAGAACAACCAGAAACCACTTTCCCATCTTTCAAGACTCACCAGACAGCTTTTAAATGAAGGAGAAATTGGGGCTGATAGAGATATGATCTTATCCAAATTTCAAGTATGTGCCAAATATTTTTTCTGTGCTCATATTCATTACCTGCTGATGAACCATGCTGGGATCTGTCAATGATGAAAAAAATTGAGAAAATTAAGAAGAGCAAATCAAGCTATAAATTGCCATCAGTTCAGGTAGGCCCAGGTAAAGATTTTATAGATAATACCCCTGGCTTACTGTTTTGGGAAGCTTTCTAGATATTGAAAAATACATTTTCCTTCAATCTCAATTGGTGCAACAAATCAAATAAAAAAGAAAGACCTTCAGATTTTGATGAGGTGAATAAAAACTTTTCCTTGCTTGTATGATTTGCTTTTGTGGAGGAAGCTAACATCATACTTTGTTTTCATTTTGATTTAGTCTGGCAATGATGGAATTGAGCCACAGCAGGCTCAAGAACCCAATTTAAATAACGTTCCTGGAAATCTTGATGCCAAAATATCATCCCTTAATTTTGATAGTGAGAAAAAAATAGCAAAATTTGGAAAGGGGATTGAGGCAGATCTTGATCAAAATTTGAATGAGGTCAACAGAAAACCTCTACAGAGTTTATCATCTATTTCTTTTGATTAATCAAGCTGACACAAATGTTTTACTAATTTGATCTAGCCTGGGTTCATTACCATTGAAATCAAAGACAGTCAAGCTCCACATCCTTCAACCACCACTGGGAGCCATGATAAAATTGATTCATCACAGCACCCAGATGGTAAAAAAAGCAACACGGAGGTCCATCAAGATCTTGATCATAATGAAAAAGTAAATGGCAGGAACAATATTGATGATGAATCTTCAGAAAAATCAACATTTAAATCAGTTTTGGATTCCAAGAAGATTGACCAGCACCACAATTCAAAGTTTGAAAGTGAATTCCAAGGTCCACAAACAAGGCAACTTCAAATACCTAGGAAAAATTTGGAAGGTGAAACAAATGGGAGAAAATTAGAAACATTTCAAGTCCCAATGTTCAAGAATCTACAGGAAGTCATTGTGGTAGATCCTCATGTGAAATCTTATGCAGAAGTCCAGGCAGAAAAGATACACAAGAGTCAAGATTCAAAACTCAAACAAACCAAGATTCCAGGCAAAAATTCATCAGATAAACCAAAATATGTAACAGTACAAGTTCCAAATCTTGATAACTTCATGAAAGTCAGAGTTTCTGTGGATCCTTGTAGGACCACTCATACTGAATTTGAATTTGAAGATATCAACCATCAAGCAGATTTACCAATTGAAGCTCCAGTTCAAGCACTAGAAATTGTGCAACCACAGATTTCAAGCAAAATAACAAGAATTGGGCCAAATGGACCCATTAGTTCAAAGAAAATCAAAGAAGAATATGAAAAATTTCTTAAAAAATTGGCAAATTCACAAACCAAAACCCCAAAAAAAGAAATTCTCATCTCACAACAACCAGCAATAATTTCCAAGGCTATTGAAATCTACAAGAATATGGTCATTGGTGATGAAGAGGTGAAGAGAATAATAGAAGATTTCAGTTTATTGGAAAATGAGAATATGGCTGAGATTTTTGTGTCTATTGATGATGAAGATTTAAGGCTCAAATGGATCACAAAAGAGGCAAAGTCAAAAAAATTGGAACAAGATTTGAAAATGATCATAAAAGGAAAGGCAGTTTTAGAATCTGTTTAGTGGGAAGTTTTCAAACCTGACTATTATGATTCCATGTGAGAAATTCTTTGGGTCTCTCAGTTTAAATTGAAATGATGTGTATGCCTCAAAAAGGAGTTCTGATTCAACATACCTTCAAAGAATCCTTTATATAATAAAATAAACAACTTAGTTTGATTGATTCCTAAACAGATTTTACAACTGCTAATTTTTATGTGAATACTGATAATACAAATTTTATTTTCACTCTTTATTGGATTCATATCTGAATGACAACTTCTCATCAATAAAGCTTTAACTCTGTGCCATTGTCTCTAATTGAATTTTTTCCTTTTTCTGCATGCTTTGTGGTTCAATTCTTCAGGCCCTGTTTGGATGCCTCAAGATATGTTCTTGTCCACTGAGGTCCAGTTTGATTCAGAAATTGATTCTGTCACATCTATTGTCCCAAAATAACATTGAATGATGTCATGGTAATGAACATCCAAGAGGTGTAAGGATGTGGACTCAGGATCACCATGTACAACCCACAAGGCAGGAAAGTCACAGGGTTCTTCCCCAGCCGCAGAGAAAAGTGAGCATATGCATCCTGAGATAGTGGTCCCTATTCCTGAGGCAAAAAATCTCTTTTATCTTTTGATGATAGCAGATTTGACCACAGCAATCAAGAAGGTTAGGATGGACCAGATCAAGCAAACAGCGCTTTCAAAGAGAATAAAGATGGCACCTCGTACCCAGGTACCCGCTTCAGGTGCGGTTACCTCCTCAAAAAAAACCTCACATCCTCCATACCCGCACCCGCAGAGGGGGTATCAGGACGGTACCCCAGGTACCTGCGGGTGTGAGTCTTTTTTTTGGTAGCAAAGACACTTGTTGCAGTATTCATTTCACAAAAAAAAAACCCCTCTTGTTTAATTCCTTCCTGCTTTCCCCTTTCCCTTTTGCTTTGGTTCATTTTCCTTATTCAACTTCCACTTATGTAGCACACCCTTCTTTATCTTCCCGTCCTTAGTGTAGAATGCAACCGACATACCTCTGGTGACAGACAACAAACTGAGCCGATGCCTTTGTAACAAGATGTCATCTCTTCCCAAACTGAATGATTGCTCGACATCAACGGTAGTTGCTGTCAAATAAGTCAGTTAGTTACTTACGATTCCAATCAACAAGAAAGAATTTATTAAAAACTTACCAGGGCAACTTAAAACATCCAGGGCCATCTGCAGTAGACCCCCATGAGTATTACCCGCATGTTGTTGCTGCATCCACCACTTGAGGGGGTTCACAGGCCCTCCATCTTCATTTAAACTCAACCCTCCAGCCAGCCATATGGTGAGTGGGTCTGTAGGAGTGCTCCCTCCACGTGCTTCAGACACTCCAACCAACCCAGCAAGAACTCCCGAGTGCCCCTTCTGTGCAACACACTGTTTTTAGCTTTGAGGTCTGAGAGGCAGATGATAGAGATTGAGTTACTCACTTTTGGACAAGGATCTGCTGGTTGAGAACTCGCTGGATGAGGCAAAGGCTTGTAGTGGGTCTCCCACATGTCGCGAGTGAGTCTGATTGCTTTGTCAATCCACTCGGGTTGCCATTTTGCTAGCTTAAATTATTTTTCTTTGAAAGACGGATGAAGAACTATTTTTCATCTCCATTCAGTTCACAATGTTGGTTCAAAGAAAACAAACAATTAGGGACGGACCCATACCAACTTGGTACAACAGCAAGCAGTCTGTCAATGTATAATACTTATTTGTGAGTTGAAGGCCAGCCCAACAAGTGTTCCTCAAGGCTGGTGGGTACCCGTCTTTCTTATTGGATATGGCAGTTGAGAGGTGAATGGTGAGCTGATCAATAAAGATAACTATATCTGCTATGCAAGCCCGTCCACGAACCGATACTTGGAGCACAATCTTGTAGAAAGGTTGAAGGACCTCAACAAGATCACGTGCCAAGTCAATATCATCACTGTTGATGTGGTGTTCTCAAGAGGGACCATGGTGTTTGTCTTTCTGCCATTCAATACTTTGATGGCAAGATCATCAGTGCTTTAGTCTTGAAGTTTGCCTTTGCACATCAAGAAAATAAAAACTTACATTGCTTGCAATAATTGCACAATGCTGGACAACTGGCCATGAGTGGAATTCCACCTAGTTCAAACGTCACAGCTGACATTGTGTGGCTTAGGACACTTGAGATCCCGGCAGATCTCCACAAAGGGGACCTTTGAGTTCGGCAACTTGTTGAGTTTCCTAGAAATTGCTCGGAACTGTTTACGCATGTCAATCATTGGGTGATCAAAAAGATACAAGAGAGTTTTGGGCTTACCTTGGCCAGGGTAGTCTTGCATGATTGGGATGTGTACCAATCATCTTCATCCTCATCATTCAACTCTTTGACATCATTGTCCTCCAGTTCTACCTCGCCGTCTTCTATAAGCCTGGCTGCCAGCATTGAATCATTGTTGATCAATCTGTTGTTGTCGTCATTTTCATCATCCTCTTCATATTCAACAGTCACCAATCGAATTAGATCATCTGGATCCTCTGGCTTGTCTTGATCCGATTCATCATTAGCATCATTGGAAGAAGTATTATTCTTGCGCTTGTGGCTTCCAAAAGGTTGCAAAATGACCTGGGCAATTAAATTTAGTATGTGAGCAAAACAACCAACCCATTGGGTTTTACCTTTGAAGCGTGGCCACTGGTATGTCTTGATCTCCTCAATCATTGTCTGGTTATTTGATGCATTGTACGTGACAATACCACAAATCTGAAATGATGATTGTGAGTAAAATTTGTATTGGTGTAACATAAAATAAAACGGCGGGCTGACCTTGTCCTTCAATCCAAATTTTTCAACAATCAGCTGAACAGTTTTGGCAAGATACAAACCTGTATGTCTTTGCTGTAACTTGACAAAGTCAAGAGGCATAGCCTCCAAGTGAAATCAAGCACCTTTGTGTTTGACCAATCAGTATAAAACCCTTCCTAAAATATCAAACCGTTAGGAGACTGCCATGCATCAAGCCCCAGATACATGGCCCCCTGATGTGTCTGAAAAAAAAAATGATCCAAAAAAAATCACTAGAATGTACACAAAGATAGTGGAACAAAAAGATAGACAAACAAAATGTACCTTAAGGGATTCAATGAGTGACTCTTGCACAGCTGTATAAAGCTTAGCAATTTCATTTGAGACTGTCTTTTGTGACGGTAGATTCTTCTGAACAACCGTGTGTATGATTCCTTGATGTGACATGTCTCCAAGAGCAGCAAATGGTTGGGCTGCTTGTGCACACCAAATGGCACACAGCTGGGGTACCTGTGGATTGATGAAGTTCAACACATTTCCTCACCGAGCGGTTTGAAGTAGAGGAAAGAAAAAGGGGAAAACTCTTCTTACCTCTTGCGGGTCAATGTCACCTGTTCCAGATATCCCCATGTCAGCCAGTTTCAGAGTGCCCTGCAAATCCCGTTCTCTTTGGTGGCAGTTAAGGATGTGCTTATTTAAATTGGTTGGGGAAGTCTTGTAGGTTGGTCGGTTGATTTTCTGGCCACAGCTGAGATTTTTTGAAGTGAGATTTACAAGTTTACATAGACAAGAAAGTATGTCAAAACCAGAAACCACTCAGGTTTTGCACGGATAGGCTAACATCTTACAGCTGTTTTTGTCCAATTTTTTGGAGAGCATTGGTGGGTTGTAATACACATAGCACTTACTCTGCTGATTCCTATGTACTTGTATAGCTTTTTCTGAAGAAGGAAAAAGCATAATGTCAGATCAAATTCAATAATTCACAAAGGGGAGGGTTTTTGAAAGTGAGAAGTAAAGTGGACTTACTGAGCTCTGCTTCATCCAACAACTTGGTGTTGTCGATGTTGCTGGCATTTATTTCATCCTCTGGATCCTCATCCACATCTGTTACCGTGCAAGTTTGTTTCTTGCAAGAAGTTGATTGGGATGGGGCTGATGAACTGGAGACAGAAGGTGATGGTGATATGTTTTCTTTGCGGTGCTTTTTGGCTTCAGTCATATTAGGAGGGTGATTGATGGGTGGTGAGTGGCAGCGGGTGGCTGGTGACCAATGGCTGGGTGAGAAAGACTGAGGGTTGACTCAGCAACACCCCCCGCCGGCCCCCGGACCAGGGTCATATCAATGATATTAGTATATTATATACATATATATACATATGTGAATGGTCTTGCAAAGCCCACCCCCTATATGAATATTTACACCAGGTACCTGGCGGGTTCCTGGTCCACGCAAGGCCAGACACCCGCACCCACACCCGCACCCGCATTAGGGTACCTGCCAACCATGGGAAGGTACCTGTTGACGGATACCGGGTACCCGCAAAGGGGTACCTGCAGCCATCTTTAAAAGAGAATCACAAGTAAAAGCTCAGGTGAGTAACAAGAACTATCTTTGATTAGTTGTAGAATAAAAAAATGACTAAAGAAAGCTGTTTTATTCAGCTGGTCCAGACAAAGTTGGGTGCCCTTAAGATCTTAGAGCATCCACATTGGTTGGATCAAATTTTTGCTAAATTTGATGACCGGTTTGAGGCGGGTTAGTTTACCAATGTCAATGAGCACTTTGGTTTGGTTGGTTGACCGGGATTGAGTCGCTAAGGCAAGAAATCCCACCCTGAATTGGCTTAAAGTGTGTGACTAACACACTTTAAGTGTTTCCAGATGTGGGGACACTCAACACAAATTATAAAATGTCATTAGGTTAGCAGGTCTTTAACAGATACCAGTGCGCTCACATTTCCTGTTAACTCCTCTTAATACAGGGATTTCACGGGACCAATGTGGATGCTCTTAGTAGCACCGGCACGAAAGGAGGAAAAGGTGGTAAGCAAAATGACCCAGAAAACAGTCTTCCTCATTAAGATTTGGCAGAAACTGACACCAAGCAAAAGTTCTCTGAATAACAGGACATGGAAACAGTTTACAGCTACAAATTGCTTATTAGAAATTATCAAAGGAGATATTGTATGAAAATGAGATGTTGAGCCTAATAAAAAATCACAAGAGTACAAACCAACCAGCCACACAATTGTATCTTGCTCAGACAACAATATAGAAATCACAATTTTCCCATCTTGAATTTTACAACTCTTCACTAAAATCTCTACAACAAAAAATATGATACTCCTTAAAGCTAGAGGTCACAATTCTACTTTTGGGTAAAATAGTTTTCCTTAAAATCACAGTCTTGAACAAATCATTGTTTTTCATTAGTATCTCTTTCATCTAATCTAATGAAAAAACACCATTGAGTTCCTTGAATTTTGTCAAGAGGGGCCTGAGCTCAATGTAAATTACAACCTTTGAGCTTCCCATATGAGCCAAACCAAATTTTTAATCTCAATCAATAATGATTCAAACTCTTCAATCCATCTTGAAAAATGGACTGTAATTATTTGATAATTCCAGGTGGAATCTCAAATTATTCCTGATAATTTTTCGAGTAACAGGTGAGACTAGGATAAAAAGGAAGGTTGTTTGAAATTTCCATTCAATGTCATGTGGTTTACACTTCTTCACATGTATCTCATAAGGAAACCAAGAAACAATATCTCAAGTTCACATCGTATCATCAAGACCTAATCAGTAGACCAAATAACCAAATACTATCAAAAATTCTTGAAAGTGATCAATTTCTGATTCAAGGGAATCATGAAGCTGAAAGGTGCTCTCATCTGTACCCGGTGAGAAAAATGCTAATGGCTGGCTTGCTTGTGATAAATAGTTGGAGTTTAAAATCTATCCATATCCCTAGAATCGGCTTTATTATCCTTTATTATCATTCCATTTCACATCTTTAAAGCTTGAGTTGGGTGTAGTTGTCCATCCGCATCCGCAGTGCGATGTGCAGCCCCGCGCGTGAATCCCAATTCGATCACCCGACAGACCCGGTCACTCCAATCGGGTACGACTGACCACTTGACCATTTTCAAGTCGACGACCGAATAGCTCGTTGACCATCAGCAACAACCACAAACTACAGCCAAAACTATCTGGTAACAACAACAACAACAACAACAACACATCGACTGTAAAGAAAACCTGGACATTATCTCTGTCGATCGGGAAAACATCGATCGAGATCGTTTTACGACTGCCCGAGCGCCGGCTGACTGGATTTCGATCCAGTAAAGACTATCGTGCCTCGTATCGCCTTCAACCCAAACAAGTTGCACCGAGATTTGTTTCGTTTCGAGGTCTCCCCGAAAATTCAATCGCCTCCCCAAAGATCGGTCTTCGCGCCAACGGCTGACCGGATTCCACGCCTATTATAGAACATGGCACAACCGCCATCCTCTGTTCCTCACAACAATAATCTCAACCATCCGTTACCCGTACCACCCACGTCTTCTTCGTCCTCTTTCCAACCTGCCCCACCCCACCTTGCACCTCATGGACTTCCTGTCCCACCTCATCTGGCCGGAATGCCTACAGTTTCGTATCAAGTTGGTCATCAACCAATTTACTCTTGAACCTGACAGTCCACTTTGAAACTCAAAAACTTACATTAACGTCGATTATTTCCAATGTCTATTCAGGAACCTGCTCAAATGACTCAAGAAGAATTGGATGCCAAAGCTAAGAAATGGACCCAGTTCCAGCAGCGTAAATACGGCGACAAACAGGTGAAGACAAGCTTTGTTGATACCGGCAAGCAAGAAATGCCTCCTGAGCGTAAGTCGGATTGTGTAGTGTTTGATCGTGATATCTATGACTATCGGTCATGGAAGCGTTTGAGTTAAACCCCAAACTTTGTCCCTTCCACTTGCCGTGCACCCATCCAGATGTCCGAAAAATAATTAAGGATCACGGGGATTTGTCGAATCGCAAGTTTCGGACCGACAAGCGAGTTCACTTGGGTGCTCTCAAATATGTCCCTCATGCAGTCATGAAGCTTCTCGAAAACATGCCCATGCCATGGGAGCAAGTTCGGTAGGAACTCACCTTTTTCACGACTCTCAGATACATTATCACGCTTGATTCTGACCAGGTTTTCTTCATAATCTTCTAGTGAGGTTCCTGTCATTTACCACATTACCGGTGCTATTACCTTTGTGAATGAAGTGCCAAAAGTTATCCCGCCTGTCTATCACGCCCAATGGGCTTCAATGTGGTTATCGATGCGGCGAGAAAAAAGAGATCGACGGCACTTTAAGCGAATGCGTTTCCCTCCTTTCGATGATGAAGAGCCTCCGCTGGACTATGGTGACAACATTCTTGACACGGAACCACTCGAAGCTATCCAGATGGATCTAGACGAGGAAGAAGACGCGCCGGTGTTCGATTGGTTCTACGATCACAAACCTCTCACCAAGAAGTTTAATGGGGTCCAATACGTCAATGGCTCGAGCTACAAAACCTGGCAGCTTGACTTGGGAATGATGAGCACCCTGTATCGAATCGGAAGAAATTTGCTCAGTGATTTCATTGATAATAACTATTTTTATCTCTTCGAGCCCAAGGCGTTTTTCACCGCAAAGGCTATGAACATGGCTATCCCTGGAGGGTGTGTATCATGAAAAAAATTCTGCTCTTTCAGCATTACACTCTTCATGCTCAAAAAAATTGTTCGGCTCTCTTTTTGTAGTGCTCGTTTTGAACCATTGCATCGCGATGCTGAATCCTATGATGATGATTGGAACGAGTTTAACGATATCAATAAGGTCATCATTCGTCAGCAGATACGTACCGAATATCGAGTAGCATTTCCCCACCTTTACAACTCAAGGCCTCGTAGCGTTCATATTCCCAAATATCACGAGGTCAAAAATCTGTTCATCAGAGTGGAAGATCCCGATTTACCCACTTTCTATTTCGATCCCATCATCCATCCAATCGTGGGTGCCTCAATTTTTCCTTTTCTTTTTTTCACTTATAACATCGACAGAGATACTGACGCGTTTTGGGTTTTCGTCGACATTATGAAGTCTTCCCGTGCGGTGGCTCCACAAAACCAGGGAGTCTCACACGAGGAAGAAATTTTTGGTGATACGGACGAAGATGACTTTCAACTTCCGGACGACCTTGAGCCATTTTTGGCCGATAAGCCGATTGCGGATGATAATACCACCTCGGCGATAGCTATGTGGTGGGCTCCCTATCCATACAATCACCGTAGTGGACGAACGATCAGAACTCTGGACGTGCCGCTCGTCAAGAATTGGTACATGGAGCATTGCCCCCCTGGAATGCCCGTGAAAGTTCGAGTGTCATACCAGAAACTGGTAAGTCTCTTCGCCTCAACATCTGGCTTGTATATATCACGGCTGATTGGCTCTCCTCTCTCTCGCTTAGTTGAAAAACTACGTTCTCAACGAGCTTCATAAAAGAAAGCCGAAACCTCAATCCAAAAAGTATCTTTTCCGACAGCTGAAGAATACCAAATTCTTCCAAACCACTCGGTTGGATTGGGTCGAGGTAGGATTGCAAGTTTGTAGACAGGGTTACAACATGTTGAACTTGTTGATTCACCGTAAAAAGTAAGTCCATACGATGCATGGTACATACAAGCTTCGGCAGTTTATTAATTTCCTTGTGTCATCATCAACACAGTCTGAACTACCTCCATCTCGATTACAACATGAATCTCAAGCCTGTAAAGACTCTTACGACGAAAGAAAGAAAGAAATCACGATTCGGAAACGCTTTCCATTTATGCCGAGAAATCCTCAGATTGACTAAATTGATCGTCGATTGTCACGTCCAATACCGTCTCGGAAATGTGGATGCATTCCAATTGGCGGATGGTTTACAATTTACGTTCGCACACGTCGGTCAACTGACAGGAATGTATCGATACAAGTATAAACTGATGAAGCAGATCCGACAATGTAAAGACTTGAAACATGTGATCTATTATCGATTCAATACTGGTGCTGTCGGTAAAGGTCCCGGTGTTGGATTCTGGGCGCCTGGATGGAGGGTTTGGTTGTTCTTCATGCGTGGGATCGTCCCCCTTTTGGAGCGATGGCTTGGAAATTTACTTGCCAGGCAGTTTGAAGGGCGAAACAGTAAAGGCGTAGCCAAAACAGTTACTAAGCAACGTGTACGCACCTTGAATTTTTTTTTGTCATCAAGTCTCGTGTCTGACAATTTGCTCTCTTCTGGATGAATGCTTTATAGGTTGAGAGGTTAGTACATTTCAACATTCTTGCTAGCGGTATGACCGTCCAAAATA
>LUKR01000349.1:9214-21725 GCA_019395275.1 Puccinia brachypodii | reverse complement strand
TGCTTATATATCCAGCTCACCCAGCTTGTACATCCAGCTCACCCAGCTCACCCAGCTCCAGTTGTTGCAAGAGCTTATTTCACATGAGGAATGTATTATTTTAAAAGAGGTTTGGAAAAAAAAACCCTTGAATTGGCAAACAACATCCAACAACCGTCCGTCAACGGTTGGTGGGTGTTGTTTTTCCAATTCAACACCCCCCGTTTGGGTGTTGTCCAAGCAAAAAAAAAAAATTGGCATTGGAATGCTAATCTAACACCCAAGGTAAGTGTTTTTGGGTGTTGGCTTGCCCCAATTTTTTTTTCTCTTGCGGGTGTTGTCTGGCTAAATACACACTACAAAAAGTGTTGGATCACATTGTGAAAATGTGCGGTAACATTGCATGTCACATGTGATGTCACCTTGCATGTGACATGCAATGTTACCACGCATTTTCACAATGTGATCCAACACTTTTTGCAGTGACACACCCCAAGGTCCGCCTTGCTTGCCTGAGAACGTCAATACAATAGATATGGATGCTGCTATGAAGAGCAACTATTTATTCAAGCCTATTGCTTCTATGGCGACCCCCACACCCATCACAGGTATTCCAGTACCTCCTTTTGTTGTGATTGACACCATTAGTCATTTGTTCAACAACTTAATTTGACAGGCTAATGCTAACACTAATCAATCTACTTATCACAAGAACATGATTTTCAATGTGTTATCTGCTGCCTACCTGGTTTCCAAACCTTGTGATGACCGCAAGCTGTTGACAGACATAGTATCAGAAGTCAACACCCTTGCAGCCCACACACATGTTTGCCATCAGTGTGTTGCTTTGTTTTGCACCCCTTGCCACATGCCCCCTTGTTGAATTGGTCTCCAACAAGGCTACCACAAACTTGTCACAAGCCCTCTTCTGGCCCTTTGATGGAATCAGACAGGCTGGCAGAATTGTAGTGATCTTGAGGCAATAAAGTTCATGTCTGGTCATGTTGCCTTTCTCAGCATACAACATGGTAAGATGGACTTGCTTTCTTCTCCAGCTCAGCCGCCAGATTCAGGATGTTATTCTTCTGCCGTGAAATTTTCTTTATCAGTATTGTTCAACAAGGAGCATTCTGGAGATCACACAAAAATTGCTTTGGATAACAATTGAGCCAAGTCAACCCGCAAGATAGAAAAAAAATTGGGGTGAGCCAACACCCAAAAACACTTCCCTTGAGTGTTGGATTAGCATTCCAACACCCAAAAAAAATAAAAATTTGTTTGGACAACACCCAAACGCAGGTGTTGAATTGGAAAAACAACACTCACTGACCGTCAATGGATGGTTGTTGGGTGTTGTTTGCCAATTCAAGGGTGTTGTTTTTCCAAACCTCTTTTACAATTGATGGTGGAGAGCTCCACCCAGTTTTCCATTCCAAATGGAGGAGCAGATCCAGTTTTCCTGCATTTGGGATGGAAGAATTGGATTGCCAAAACTCCAGGGCCCAGACATGGCGTATTAAACACCAGAGCAATGTTTGGCTTCCAAGACTTATCACAAAACAATAATAATCACACAATAGCTGAGGTATGCAATTGAATTAGATTCACGGATCTTGGCAGGAGACTTGAAATCTGGTCAAGGTTTATTCAAAAACAATTTTAAAAATTGGTCACCCAATTTACTTAAGGACTTAGTGGGGTACTAGAGTCCAGTGGGGTATACAACCCAGCCCTTGACCAGCCGACCAATAAGTATTGTATACATCCTAGTTTAATCATTTATCATTTAGTGCTTAGTGAGAGCTTGTGGTAAGGCAGCAGCAGGGGGGAGTTTTACTATTATGATGTTGAGTGGCCGAGTGGGAGAGTGGGAGAGTGGGAGAGGAGAGTGGGCCGAGCAGTCAGCCGATCCAGCCGAGCAGCGCATTCAGCCAGGAACACCGACCAGCCAACTTACGACCAAACACAGCTTACACTCCTCTGACTGTCCTAACGACGATAACCACCATCTCTCTACTTCCTCACCACTATCACAATGAAAGAATACAAGGTTCGATGTCCTACTTTAACAAACCTCGCTCTCGACTCTCGCTGACCACTTTTCCATCCTGACCGTCTTCTCTCTCTCAACAGATCGTCATCATGGGTGGTCAGTCCTTCTACACACACATACACCTCCTGATATCAATATTCTGATCTTTCTTGTTCCTCCTCTCCAGGCGGTGGTGTCGGAAAGAGTGCGCTGACCGTTCAATTCGTCCATGATATGTTTGGTAAGCACCATCAAATTACGAAATCTCAGCAAAATTATTCTTCTTTTATAAAAATATGTATATCAAAAGATGAGAGGTTTACTGATACTTCTATGACTCTCCCAGTTGAAAGATACGACCCAACGGTAACTAGACATATCCCCCCCCCCACTTTTTTTGACGCAGTACAAACTGATTACATATATCTTATTACATACAGATTGAAGACTCTTATCGTAAAATAATTACAGTGGATGGAAATAAAGTGACTGTAGAAATACTGGATACAGCAGGAACAGAACAAGTAAGTCGAATAATTTCACTAAATCTTTCTCTTAAACAATCGAAGTGAACGAGCGGACCCAATTTGATAATAATGAATGATTAATTAGTTTGTAGCGCTTCATTCACTATACGTGAAATCAGGTGATGGATTTCTACTAGTATTTGCATTAAACACCTTAGATTCGATACACGAGCTCGAAGCGTTACACGAATCGATAGTCCGGATCAAAGAAGCGGAGGGATATACGGACAAGATACCGATCGTATTATGTGGAAACAAGTGCGATTTAGAGGAACGAATAGTACAACGGAGTTGGGCTGTAGCCTTATCACAGGAATGGGGAGGGGTACCATACTACGAAACCAGTGCTCGAAAACGTATCAATGTGGACGAAGTCATCGCTGATTTGGTCAGACAGATCATCAAGGCTGATCGGCTCGGTCACCTAAATCATGGCGGACCTGGACGCCATGGCTTGGGCGGTAAGAAACGCAGGAAACGGGTCACTCAAAACGGCGGCTGTTCAATCCTTTGAATTCCTACCTTCCTCGTCGTCGTGTGCGTCTATATTCTGTGTCCAATCTGCAATTGTCCATCCTCCTCCATTTCTCTTGCCCATCAAAACTCCCAAAATATATCCCTCCGAGATTTGTTTTGAATTACTCTCTTTCTCTCGACTCCTATATTATGACGAATTTTGAACGACCCCATGCGATGTTTCAACTCTCTATTAACTCCCTTTCCACTCACCCTACTCCTCGCTCTATTTAAACACCTCCTCTCCGCCCTCATTTCTTCTCTTGTCTTTGATCGATTTCTGCGCAAAAAAACAACAACAACATTAACACCGATGGGGTACAAGTCCTTTCGGTCGGAACTATACTCATCGCAGGACATAATTGGTCAAAACTTACACTTCTATTAATTTATATTTATGTTTCTCTCCGTTTTTCTTATCTAAATTTTCGATGGCCATTTGATGGCTTTTCTCTCTCTCTCTCTCTCTCTCTCTCTCTCTCTCTCTCTCTCTCTCTCTCTCTCTCTCTCTCTCTCTCTCTCTCTCTCTCTCTCTCCTACCAAACATCGTATTTCTCTCTCTTTCTCTCATTCATTTATCCATTCTCTCTCTCTTTTCTGTTCTTTTTCTGCAGCACATCCGCCCACTGGATTTGATTTTTTTCTAGTCGTCTCTACTTTTTTTTTCACAAACCAAACAAAAAATACAACATACACACACATCAACATGAACCCAACTTAGAGAGAAACCCCCCTTTTTTCAAGTTCTATATTCCATACATATATATATATATATATATATATATTCTATTTATCTTGTTCATTTTCATTCTTACTCTTGTTTTGGTTCTGATAGATAATTATTACCATCAGTCATCCTGTTTATTTCATTAATTCTTACATAATTCCTGATTAATTGTCTATACTTTCCATATTATAAAATCATGTCAACAACTAACATATTTTTCTTTTTTCTCCTTTTTTGTTTTTGTTTTGTTTTGTTTCAAATCATATATTGGTTGTTGATTTTTATTTATTTATTTATTGATTGTAAACTTGTATTTTGATTCACAAAGGTTTCATTTTCCTTAAATAGATATTGTGTTTGCATGAAATCTTGGCTCAAAAAAAACAATCCTTTTTTATAACTTTCTACCCACAGTTTTTGCCTGACTGTTTTTTCTTCATTTCCAATTGTCTTTTTGCTGTTTGGTTTAATCCATTGGAACCATCTGGCTAATCCTCACCACCACCATCCAAGCACTGACCACCACCACCACCCATTCATCCTGGCAAATCCTCACTGTCATCTATACATCCCAACAGAACGGTCAAACCTAGATTAAAGGGAAGAGAGAAGTCCAAAAGTTTGTACCTTTTGATGTGTTTTTTCATCTCTTGAGAAGTTGAGGTCATTTCCATGTTGGGGGACAATCTTTGTGGGACCAAGGTGAATTCAAGGAGTAGAGACCAAGAAGATTATTAAGAATTACAAGTGGTGGAGATAACAAATAATTTAAGAATATTGATATATGGCAAAAAGATAGCATTGTAGAAATAACAATAAAATATGATGTAGAGCATTACATTTACAAAAATTGATGGAATAGGCATCAATCTAATATTGATAGTTATTGAAAAAAGGGGGCTTGGAAAAAAACAACACCTGTTACCAACTTATGTGGGGAGGACCACCTTGCAATGCTGTGACCATGTCCTGGCTAACCAAGGGTTACATTGGGTGTAAGGTGTTGTTTGTCTAACCCCAAACACTTGGGTTTCATTCACCTAACAAAAAGTAATAACAAAATCAAAAATACCATCCATCAATAACACCAAGGGATGCTGTAGAGCCTGTTGTTGATAGCCAGTTGGTCCCCAAAGCATAGACTACATCCTCACCCTTGGTGATTTCTGGTTAATGAATGGTCATCAGTGAGGCTGTAAAACCAGTCACTGATGGCTGGGATCATGGAAGTTGATCCTGGAAATTGATGGGAAACTTGCCCTATTCAATGGCTGGTGTAAGACTCAAAAAGTGATAGTGAAAGCCTTTTTGCTGAATGGTGAAGGGGATGGTGAAGTTGCAAACTCTGCCCTTCTATACTATCAGAAACAAGACCCACCAAGGTAAGCTTGGCAATTTAATGATAGGGGTAAGTGTCAAAGTTTCAGTCTCTCTTTCTGCTCACATTTCTTCTTGCTTATCAACACTATCACTCTGCTAAACAAAGTAGTTTAAAATATCAATCTCACTCAACACTTGTTGTTTTATTTTCACTCTACTGCTGGTAGTTTATTACATCACTCTATTTTAAATAGTTTTATTGTCACTCTGGTGTGTTGCCAGCTTTACTCATTCACATCACTCTACATACTGTAGTTTCATTAACCTCTCACTGAATATGCTTCTAACCATAAGTAGAATATTCGTTTAACCTGTTGTTTTCCTTTGCCCACATTTATCAGCTGGTTGTTGTGCCTGCTAGTAATAGAATCATCAAGTCTGAGCCTAATTTCACCGCCTCTTCTTTTGAGTATTGGTCCTTGTTCCTGACTCCACTGATCCTGTCAGTATCCCCGCCATCAGCTCCTCAAAATCTTGAGTTGAAATCCTAACAGTAAGTTCAAAATAAAGTTGCTTGATCAACAAGTAACAAATAACTCAAAAAGAGGTAAAAAAAATGCAGGAGCAGATGCTTCAACCAAAGGGCATGGAAGCAGCTGCTGTTAATCAAAAGTTTCAAAAGTATAAAGCAAAGTTTTTTTGATTACTAATGTAATAAGTGTAGGGTTTGTAAATATAAGTGTGAGTGTGAGTGTAAGTGTAAGTGTGAGTATGGGTGGCTCTGTAACTTCTATGAGTAATGAACTGAGGAATAATAGGATGATGTGTGTACTAGACTGGGGAATACAAATGAGGGGGGAGGAGAGCCTCCTTATATATGCAAATGTGAGCTATATTAGCTGCAGTGAACATGAAGTTACTGATGTTAGCTGGCCTAAACCATTACATGAGCTATTTCTGCTAGTCAGGACATAAAAATGAGAGAATTTAGCTGTTGAAACCTGTCAAATGAGGCAATTTGGCTCTTGACAGGAGGCAGTGTGTGTGAGCCGGCATCTCTTTAGTGACGTGCGGACACAAGGGTGGGGGGGAATTATTAATTTGATTACAAATAATAATTTGGAGAGAAAATAAATAGAGAGAAAGAACAGGAGAAGAATAGAGAGGAATAGAAAGTAAAATAGAAAGTAAAATACAAATAGAGTATTATTTTTATATCTTTTTATTCTTTTATTATAAGAGATCCTCTTTTAACTCTCAGACCAGTCTGTAGAAGACTTCTGGTAAGCTGCTTATAAGCTAGCCTCTCCTTTCTTTTAGAAAAAGAAGGAGGTCTGGTACAATAAACTGTCCAGCCACAGTTTTTTAGACCAAATGAAACTGGTCAGGTTCTTCACTGGGAAACCTATGGGTTTTTCTAGTTGAACCACAAAACTATTGATAAATTATAAGAGAGATCTTTTTATTCTTTGTTTTATTGATTCTTTTTATTTAATATTTTAGAGAGAAAAAGTGAGAGAGAAAAAGGAGCAAGAACTGGGAGAAAAACAAGAGAAATAATAAATGGAAAAGGGGGGTGACTTACTTGAAGAATTAATGACACTGGGAGTGGGATTAATTCTAAGAAGTAGGGGACCTTTAATTTTCCTTTATATATTTTTCACGGCGTGCCTTAATTTTGTGTGTACTTTGTTTTTTGTGTAGTTCTGTTTTTTTTTCTTGTGCCTGGGGAAAAAGACCATGGAGCTTTGAGAGGGCCAGGTATATCTGGAAGCCTGTCTCAAGGATCCTCTTTTTCTTTTTTCACACATCTGTTTTTCTTTCAATACAGTCTCAAAGGAGATCTGTAGACGCGCGGGAGCTTTGTTCAGGAGAAAAGTTACTGCGGGCCGTAGTGAGGCGCGTGAGTCAACAAGTTCAAGTTGGTGAGGCATGCTGGCGGGGCAAGGACATCCAACTTCACTACAAAAACAGTTGTATCACAATTTGTGGATGCAAGGTTGCATTGCATTCACAAATGCAATGTAATCACACATTAACAGAATGTGATTGAATGCCTTTCCCTATTACTAAAGGTGGGGAAGTGATGTTGAGTTTATGTAAAGGAGAGAATGTAACTAAGTGTATGTAAAGAAGAGAGAGGAGAGAAGAAAGAAGAGAAATCCTTGTGACAGGTCCTCATGGGGCTGTAACTTATGATCCAGTAGAGCTTGAGGGTTGCCGTCAGTGGTGAGTAAGGGTGAAATTATCTGTAGAGTCTGATTCTGGAGCCGTAATTGGTGATGTCTGAAGGGTTGAGTATGTAAAATATAAGATTTTGATTTTTCCACAATTCTGTGTACCACACCGTTTAATCCATTCTGTGCTGAGCTAAAATTCTGGCACTCATAGATATAGTGGTGTGGTCTGTACGGGGAATAGAGCTGTTGAATAGTGAGTGTGGGAAAATGGAAAGGGGTTGGTAACCATGGTGGACCCCTTCCAGCCAGAATAGAAGGTGGAGTGTGGCAATCTGGCAGCAGGGGGGGTAAAGTACAAAACCCCCTCTGGAGACATGTAAAGCTGGGTGGGTGGCTCAAAATCAAGATAAAAAGACAAGAATCATGCTAGTTTGGGGAGGTCAAGTTGGCTGGCAAAGGTGGGATCCTGAATGTGGGATAGGAGGATCCGGTGTGAAAATTAAGGTTGGGTTAGTGGGTGGAAATGTCCCCTTACCGCCTTCTTCAAGAATATTTGTGTGTCTGGGCTGTGTGATTATTGGTGTCTCCGCTCTGCACTGCTATTTTTCCGCTAGCCTTCAGAGCTTCGCCTTGAGCCTGATCTATAGTGTAACAATCCACAGGTGAATAGGAAGCTCTGCACTCTGCAAGCACAACTCCACAAGTATAAAAGATAAGGTCACGTAAAACTCTTCCAATAACTATGATAATAAGCCATAAGATCTCTGTACAATAATGTGTAGTAAAATCCTAATAATAATACTATGACAATAATGATGAATCCAATGATGATGATGATGAATATGAAGAGGAGAGAAACTATGAACCTCCCCCCTCTCTTTGTCCTTCCCCTGCTTCTCCGTTCCCACACAATCCTGCACTAGTCCTCAAGCTCTGCCCGACTCCCTCACATTCTTGTTCTCAGACTCCACTCCTCTCTGACGCTTGACCTCCCACATCCTCTGTCTAGCCCCCGTTATTCAGTCTCTCACCAGTGCCTCCGCCCCAGCTTCACCCATTGGTGAAGCCCGCTTTGGCTTCCCTGGTTCACCTGCTAGCGTGCTGCTGCTACCAGTCCACGAGTGTAGTCCGCCACAGTCCAGCCCTGTCCTTCTGCTCCGGTCCGTACGTCCACCCCAAGATCCGCAATTTGGGCATTTTTCATCCGCGTGCGACTTTCTGTAAGCTTTTCTTATCATACTTTTCTGACCTCATCCTCAGTGCTTATGTCACTGAAGTACATTCCACGCTCAGATTGGGCATTTCTATGCTCAGCTTTACCGCCAATGGACATTCTACCACGCCTGCCTATATAAATCACCACACCGGGTAAAACCTCAAAGGCACAAGGTCAGTGCTAAGCGCATGGCGGTATTGAGATTTATACCCTTGTAAAACAGTCCTCTCTGGGCCAGTCAGGAAATCCCTGTTGTTTAAATGTGTGTCAACCATCTAAAATGACCTGTCAACAAAAAAGGGTTGGTTGATTCCAGCCATCAACAAGGCACAACAAGTTTTTTTTCATAGGGGAGGGGGGGGGGGGTGTACACCCAACCCAGTGTTTGGGACTGAATCCTTGGTGTCAGGAAAGAGTAGCAACATTGCAATCATGAGTGTTGTTTTTACAAGCCTTTTTAAAAAAGAATAAACAAAAAAACCTGGAATACTTGGTTTTTTAAACAAATTCTCAAAACTCTATTTTCATTTTGAAGTGTTTAGGGTTTCTTAAATTTGAACAAAATAAATACCATCTCAGCATGCTATATGCTTGTTGTTAAGACACTACAACAGACATTCAAAATTCCCCCACAGATTGAAATATCTCTCTTGGGTTGAAGAAAATTGGAAGTTTTTTTAATAAAATGGCCCAGTAGTACAACTGAGCTAAAAATGAGCAAAACTGAGCATGGTTTTGAACATCTATTCTGGAAGGCTCACAAGACCTGTCACAACTTTCATCAACTCAAATTTTAAGCATGTTTTCTTTCCTTCCCTGGTTCAGTAGAGCTCTTCTATCTACACTCTCCTGAACCTGGTAACCTCCTCCCCCTTTTCCCCTTTCTTTCATTTCTTCTCATTCCTCATTATTGTACTGACTCAGAGAGCTATTCTGTCTATCAGTGGTATTAGAAATTGTGCGGTGGTCCTAGCCTCATAGTCCACTCATTGTCCGTCTCCATCCCTGGCCATTTTCTCGGTGTTGTCAGTGAAGGTCTATCGACAGACCTTACAATGCCCAGCAGCACTCCCAAAGTTGACCAGAATGAATAAAATTGTGTGTTCAACAGCTTTGAAAATTTTGTTTATTTTGGATTGGCATGCTCAGTATTGCTCAATTTTACTACTGGCAAATGTTTTCAACATTGATCACAAATTTACCCCCATCCCATGTCACATTTTTATCCAGGGGTGAATTGACATGTCAATTTAGGATGCAAACCAGATGCATACATACTTTTGACAGGAGAAAGAGAGAGGTCTCGAATCAGAGCTTTCATGTTTATTTAGAATCAGAGCTTTTATGTTTATTTATTTGAAAATCCCAGGTTGAACATACAAATTGGGCTATTGATTCTATATGATTGTTGTGGTCTTGGATCAATATAAATAGGGTCTAAATGTATGTTTACACTTATTGACATCCACGATATACAGTACATACATTTAGCTTCACGAAACCTTTCGGACTTTCTTCTTGGAGGGTAGGGTATCATCAGGGTCTGCAGGAACATCATCAACACTTCTTTTGATAGTCGAGGTTTCAGGAGGTGGGGATGGAGACCGTTTTGATTGCTTGTTCTCTGAGGGTAAGAATGAGTGAACAGGGTCAACGGACACATCCACATCCTCTTTCTTGATGTCAATCTCCTTTCGTGGGGATATCGATAGATCGTTGGATCGGGCACCTTGTGTGCTCGTTCCGGAAACCCTCCTTGGAACCAATCCGTCTGTATCTTTCTTTACAGTTACCGCAATCTTCTTCGAATCGGAACCTGGTGATGACGTGGCTTGCTTCGATGAAGAAGAAGCCTTTGATGCTGGTGTTGGGGCTTGCCGATTGAAAAACGACATGATGTTACCTTGCCTCTGTGAAGTAGGCTTACAAAAATAAAGAAAAGGGGGGCACGACAGGGTCAGACGACAACTCTTTCATAGAAGAGGAAATCGTACATGTCTGGGTATGCTTACCTTCAAGAAATCAGGACTTTGATTGCCTACTTTTCCCACTTCTTTGGGCACCGGATATGAGAGCAAAGTGTGATCATGATTGAATGGTTTCAATAACTTGGCGAGATTAATAGACCATTCACCGGTCGATGTATCTAACCAATTGTCTATGCTTTCTCGATCAGATAAGATCACCGGCATTCGATCGTGCAGCTGGTTAATGGGAGAGGTCCAAAATCCAAACAAGGTTTTCAGAAGTTTTTCTCATTTGACTCTTCTGGAATTTTGTACTGAACACTTACAAATGAAAGATACTTGTTGGAAGAAGTGGTAATTATCGTAAATGTATGCAGCTCTTCAGTGGTTCCTTTATAACTAGTAACAATCAACATGAGACTCCGTGAATATAAACAAGAAGAAAAGCGCTGCTGAAAGCTTTCTATCTTTGAAAACTCACGTGACTGAATCCCATAGTCCAGCAAGACACATGAGTTGACCATCAGTCCGTTTGGTGAAGTGAGGAATGTTATCTTTTCCTTTATTCAACCATTCGAAGAACCTATTGAAATTCGTAAATGAGTAATCATTTGATGAGCTTCAGTATTAACATTTTTACGATAGCCTACCAGTCAGTCAACGTTAGAAAAAACTGACCCTTCACATAATACGATGCATCGTTTCTTGCCCTTGACCGTGTTCCAAAGTCCTCGAGGCTCGATCACCTTATCGTCTCTAGCGTTAATCGTCTTGAGTAAGCTTCCTATACAGATAAATAAGTATCTTATTCATCACTTCTCGTGACTGTGAAGACCGAGCGGCTCACCATGGGTGGGCTAGAAGAGTGTTCAGTTTGGAGGAGGGAGATTCGGGTCGCGAGCAGGGTTAGGAGAGACTTGTCGAATTCAAATGGTAGAACTAACTAAAACTCACAGAAGATTCGGTCCAATGAGGAACCAATCCCCATTTCTTCGAAGCAGGCAAATATTATCAGCCTTCAACGTGAAGGAAGGTGTGAAGCCGGGGTCCATTACGATCGAGATGCTCTCACCATACAATCAATCACCAGTCGATTTTCTTTCGGACTCTCACGCCTGAGAACTGCCGCTCTACAAAAAAAATGGCACTAAGAACGAGAGCCAGCAGTATTCATCGGGACCCCTACTGACCGATTCTGAGGTGCCAGGTTATAGTTCGGACGGTACTCGTCCGCGTTCAGCCATGAGTCAACGTGAAGCTGGATGTCCTTGAGCCTTGCATCGACTTCCTCCGCCTTGAGCGATAACGCGAAGCTGTTCAACAGATTTAAAATATGTAAAAGGTCAGATGTCGAATCACTATCTGTTTTTTCCATCATCTTGGTCACTCGCCGGCCACACATCCTTCTCTCAGGAGTCCTTGCTGTCGTTACAGGTCAGGTCAACTTCGGTTGATTGGCCGCGTCTCAAAAGAAATCTTGACTTGACCCGATCATGATCCCAGCATCTTTGGCAACTAGAAATGCGGACAAGCGGATGGCGAACGAGCCTCTTCCACTCTGCCCATTGGTCATCAAATGAACTCATGGCGGTCATGAAGGCGACACTGAACATCAATCTCACATATCGCTACTTGGTGACCATTAGGAATTTTGGAAGCAAATCTACATATAACTAAAAAAATACCCTCTGGCGGCCAAACAAACAATTCAAACTCAATGTAACGCCGGTGTTGATAACAATTCAAAAACTGTCGGGCAATGTATCCCCGGCATCAGTGGTTGACCTCAACACCCCCCACAAGGTTCAAATAATACCCCTCCCCAAAATTGGGGGCAAATACTAGTTTACCATAAGAAAACAAGATCATCAAATGGCAGATGTCACATTCTGAATTTATCATGAAGTAAAAATTGATTTCTTATCCATACAATAAAAAGGTAGAGAGGGTAAAATTCAATACCGCTTGCCATGACAATTGGATTTTTTATGCGCAGTACATATGCAGAACAAAGGCTCTTGTCTGATCTGTTTTCAATTTCTATCTG